>JALIZH010022437.1:0-51286 GCA_030522465.1 Rhipicephalus appendiculatus
TAACATAAACAGTTCTTCCGATAACCATCGAATACTGCAGCGCGGTGATCTACATTGACGGCCACCCCTTAATGTGTGACGTAGACACTGGTACCCAATGCTGAGTAACGTCTGAAAGCTACCTTGTAAGGCTGCCAGAAAAGCCACAACAAGCTTCTGATGTTGAGCTCACAGCATTTTTAGCACAAAACTACGGCGCATGAAAACGTTCGACTGACACTAGAACAGGTACTGCTGCCCAGTGGGCCGCCGAGGTGGTTCAGCTGTTACTGTGCGCGGGCGCTGACCCTAAGGTCTGCGGGTTTGATCACAGACGCGGAGGTGGCACTTCGATGGCGTCGAAATGCTTGCAGCTCGTGTTCTTAGATTTAGGTGCGCGGAGAAGGGCCCTAGGTGGTCGAAATTTTCTGAGTCCTCCACTGCGGCGTACCTCGTAATCATAGCGTTGTCTTGGCACTCAAAAACACCAAACTCTGAAGTGATTGTACAGCAGCTGTTATTGGTTCGCTGGTGTCTTTGTCTTTCTGCTTGCAGATGTTTGAAGTATTTCCTTATGCCATTGCCGCATTCGATGCTGATCAAGACGGAGATATGGACTGCGTGATGGTTGTGAAGCAATACCTTGATCCGAAGAACAAGAGAGCGACATATGCAATGCGGCTGCCGTCACTTAATGGACGGCCAGGGTGAGTTTACATAGAATACACAGAAAAAAAAAGAAAGCCCTAGGCCTGCACAGAAAGTGCAGCATAGTCATAGTGAAACCTGGAGGAGCGGCCTTTCTAGAGCCCGAGATCGAATCCCAGCCCCAGCTGCCGCAATATCGAAGGCGCTTAAAATGTTTGACGCCGGTGTACTTAAATTTAGGTGCACATTAGTGCACCCCAGGTGACCGCAATTTCCGTCATAATCATAACGAGGATGTGGAGCGTTAAACCCCAACAATTATTATTATTATTATTGCTAGAGCCCGTTGTCAACTCTCTTGAGGCAACCACTGCAAGTACAGTCGCAAGGTACCTACTGCGCCACAAATCATCATAATTTTGAGAGGTAGGAGAGTGAGTGAGTGAGAGTCTTTGTTGGAAAAACAAAGATTTTTGCCGGCGTCAGTATAACCGCTGACATGTAAATACCTAATATGTCATTATTCATCATTCTGCCGAGAAGCGATCTCCACTACGCGTCTGTTGGCTATTATGTACGCTTTATTTCGTAGTTCTTTTTTTTACACCTGCGCCAGTGTTGACAAAGGTTAAGGGCTTTATTGTGCACACGAACGGTGCAGGCGATGTGTATTTTTATATAATGGCATGTTGTTCATTAAAAAATCACTCAGAAGTGTGCTCTCTTTCCTCTCTGTTTTTCGTCTTCTCTTCTTCGGGCTCACATGGTAGGCATTCAGTTGCCGTAGTCATTCATAATAACTGTGGCGAGGGCAACCTCTGCATTTGTTTACCTGAGCATATCATATCACCCTTTCAGAAGCTCAGTATCTTACAATATATGTCTATGTTATATTGGCCTTTGTGGTGGTTTTTATGACTGTTTTATGTTCCAGAGAGAATCACACCTACAACTTAAGGGAAGGAGCAACGCCTGACAAACCAATCTTCACTTTGGATGACGGTAAATCCCTAAAGAATGGTGACTTAAGAGACCGGTTATTTCGTATCACGATTTTGCGACCAACTCAATATCCTCAGTGTTTCCAATTATCAACGACGGAAGCTCAGGTATTACTAGTCTGTTTCAGCGCAGGTCACATTACCGCGCATTGACGATGCGAATAGGCTTACACAACGTTCTCGTTTTTTCTTTCTTTTTCGCTGTGTAGGATGAAAGACTTTTGCCGTTGAAATGGGGACGGAAATGAACAAGCGCACAGGCGCCCATTGAAGGGGTTTACAGTTTACAAGGTGTTTGTATTGGTGGCCGCCAAATATTATTCAGAACGGCGGATTTATCCTATTTGCGTTATTAACCAGTTCACTTTGGTAACGTCTTTCCAACTCATGTGGTTCCTTTCGAGCTTGCTGAAAAAACAGTTGTTCGCAGAGCTCCTTATAATATGTCAAGAGATAAAAAGGTGTGGCTCAAAAAGGAGTTGCAAGAAATGTTGGATGCAGGTATTATCCGTCCTTCTGTATCCCCATTTGCTTCTCCCATAACTATTGCTCCAAAAGAAGATGGGACATTCCGCCTCTGTACAGACTACCGAGCTCTTAATCGTCAAACACCACTGATACCTTACCCAATGCCAAGAATCGACGACATTATTGACGAAACTGGTGGGTGCCATTGCTTTTCACGAATAGACCTCTGCAAGGGGTTTTGGCAGATCCCACTGACTGAAGAAACGAAGTACACCGCCTTTATAACCCATTTTGACTTGTTCGAGTATAACCACCTACCATTTGGCTGGAAAAATTCTCCTACGTGGTTCCAGAAGATTATGACAGACATTCTGAAACCCTATTTGGGTGTGTTCTGCAACGTCTACATCGATGACATCATTGTGTACTCAAAGACAAAAGAGGACCACCGGTGTCATCTTTCAAAAGTTCTTGAAGCTCTTAGCCTTTCTGAACTCAAGGTGAATTTCAAGAAAAGTGCTTTCTTTCAAGATAAGGTCATATTTCTTGGAAGGGTGTTCGACGGCAATACCAAAAGTACTAAACAAGAATCAGTAGACTGAATTTCGAAGCTGGCAAAGCTTTAAGATATGCACTCTCTGGGTGTTTTTCTTGGCCTGGTAGGACACTTTAGGGCATTTACCAAAGACTATGCACAGAAAACCAGGTGCCTTACTCCCTTAACACAAAAAGACACGCCTTTTCAATGAAACCAGGAGTGCGAAGCCGCTTACTGTGACCTAGTAAAGCAAATATCATCGGATGCAATATTGTGAATACCGGACTTTTCTCTGCTTTTTGCGCTGAACACGGACGCATCCCACTACGCAACTGGTGCAGTTCTTTATCAGAAACCCTCCAAGCAGGCTGATCAGACAAAGCACTACGTTGTGGGGTATTACAGTTATATCCTAAAACCAGCTGAAATCAATCATTCTACTACCGAAAAAGAAGCGCTGGCTGTCCTAAAGGCGATCCAATATTTTAGAACTTACCTTGAAGGCGCCAAATTCATGCTTTTCACGGATCGTCAAGCACTGACTCAACTGTTGAATATGGCACAACCAAAAGGACGCATTGCTAGGTGGATCAACTACCTGCAACAGTTCGGTTTTATAGTTTCGCACCGTCCTGGCCCACTTCTCACCGATGCCGACGCACTGTCTAGGTTGCTTGTCCAAGAGTCAAGTGAAGATCCGGAAATGATCAATCATATTAAGCTATGGGAAGGTACTGAAGATCTCCAATTTATTAATGGAAAGTACCATGAACCACCCACTCTGGTTCAAAGGATTCTTCATCTCTACCATGACACTCCTGGATCAGGCGGACACGACGGCTTCTGGCGCACATATGAGAAAGTACTCAGGAGGTTCACATGGCCAGGCATGAAAAACGACATCAGCGACTACATCCGCACATGCCATATTTGCCAGGTGAACAAAGGGAAGTTCAAGCAATCAACAGACGTTATGACAAACCCGGAATATTCAAGAATGTCCTTCGAAGTTGTTCATTGAGACTTTGCAGAGCTCAGAAAGAAGGGGGAAGGAGTCAAGCGAACGCAAGCTTTTCTCCTCTCCATTGATGAATGCACAAGGATGATTAAGGCTAAGGCAGGAAAAGAAGATGCCAACAGTGTCATGATGAGTGTTTCCAGATGAGTGCTTCCAGCACACCAAGACTCTAACCTGCGACAACGGTCCTGCTTTTCGGAGTGCCAAACTAAAAACATGGGCTAATGATCGAGGAATAACTATTAAATATTCGTCTCCCTATCACCCTGCAGCCAATGGATTAGCCGAACGGGCGATAAGGGATATTAAGCAGTTCCTGAAGATGTATCCGGACTTCGGAGGTGGCTGGAAGTGCTGCCTTGAGGCCGCTGTGAAACATCATAATCGGTCATACACCACGGGATTAGGCTGCAGTCCTCAATTCGCTGCTTCCGGGACAGCGCCCATACTTCCCGCAGATCGTGAGCTCGGCCTCCTAGAAAATCTTGACCTTACCGAAGTCAAGAAAAGTGTCCAAGAACAGGAAGTGTACAAACGCCGGATGAAGAGAAACTTTGATAAAAGGCATACTGCGAGATACCGCACATACAACCTGGAGAATACATCCTTGTACGAAAAGGAGTAGCACCTTCAAGTGCTAAATATTACGGACCATTCCATGCTGTTCGGACGGCATCTCAGCACGGAATCTTGAAGAACGTGTGGTACACTGGAGCCTCAGGTCAAAGAGAGTGTGTCGCCATTGGGAACGTATTCAACTATTACACCAGGGGGGTGTAATCTAAGTCCGGAAGAGTGAAGCGGTCTGCGATGAGTGCATGAAAGAAGACGAAGAAGTGGAATAAGGAGAGAAGTGAAGGCCAAGAAGTAAGAATAAATTGCGGATGACACCCGTCTATCTGAGATTATGTCTATTTAATGTGGTAGTTCCTAGTAGGAACACTACAATTTATTCTTCAGAGTTGTCGCAATTAACATGCACCAAAAATCAGAAAGACATCAGAAAAATTAGCGCTGCCTTTAGTGGTGAATGTATGGCAGCCATGAACTAACCAACTTGCTATCCGTTATATTGCGCTCCACTCTACGTATGCAGTGATACGCTTCTTTTATCAACATGGCCGCATTCAGTCAGCATTGCCCTTATTTGCCGAGCAGCTATGGTGCTTACAAAATGTAAACAGATTATACACTACAAATTTCTGTTAGTGAACTGGAATACGAGTTCAACTTCCTCAGTGTTAGGGGTCAAGACGTTTTCTTAGCAATCGCAGCGAAGAAGAACGCCAAAATACAGCAGTTTTCTAACAGAAAAGCTGTTTAAGCTGGCCGTAATCTCTCTGACGCGAACAAAAAAAAAAAAAAAAACAAGAAAACGAAGAAACTCGGCGCAGCAATCACGTCACCGCGCGTTGCCTAGCAACAGGTTTTACAGCTCTCCGCCTGCTTCACTAGCCCACACAGTGGGGATGACAGGGGTTACCAGTCTGCTTCGAACATCTGCCATCCGTCTACTCTACCACAAACACTACCACAAACGCTACCACAAACGCACAACACTGCCCTCTTCTTATTCAGTCACCCTTCTTTGCTTTCCTTTCTCCCATCCGCCAAGAAGCTGTGGTGTACTCCCTTATGGGCTAGAGAAGTAAGCATATTTTTTTTCCTCATCTGAATGACTGCTACTAATAAATGCTGAAGCATGAACCGCGTTGCCATCTTAGCGCAGCTTCGTGAAAAATATACAGTTGATATTTCACTGTCTGAGCGACAACATTTTAAGTAACAACAAACAGGGTTCTTTCACCAAATAAAATAGCAATGAATCGACTGGTGTACTAGCACGACATCCACACAAATCTTGGTTTTCTATTCCACCGACGGCAACGATCAGCTGACGTGTCCACTGTTAATCAAAAAGTATTTCGTTGTTTTTTTTTTGGTTCTAGAGGCTTTCTGCAGAGTAACTGTGGATGAGTCCTCAGTCCCGGACTTCCGTGGCCTTCTGAGCCAAATAAATTTCATTCCCTCGATCGCACGATAATTAATTCCCAAATATTTTACGTGGTACCATGACATAAAAAATAGCCCAATTTAGAAACCTTGTTATGATTACTAGCTTCTGCAGTGTGAATACTGACCCTGGTGGATCAACATGGGCCTCTGGATGAAATTTATGAGCTATTTTTCGTGTGGATTAGCAAATATTTGCTCACAGTTCACCTATATAATTCAGTAGGTAGTTGAGGTAATTAAAACCTTTCGTCACGCATCTTTTATTTCCTTGTTTCATCTTATTTTCGCGCTTATGTTTGTTGTTTATATTGTGGAATTCGTTTACTGAAAAGTGATGTCATCAATGTAAACACATTACGTTCCCTCGCACTTGAAACGTTTACGTTCTTCCCTTTTTTCAGGCGTCGAGGGTGGTCAAACGATAAACTACATTTACACTAATTATAAAAATTGCGCCTTGGTGGAGTTCCCCTTCAAGAACAAAAAAGTAAGGCTCCTTATTTATTTGAATAAGCAACAAACACTACTCGTTGCCCAGGGGGGTTTCTTATACGAACGTGACAGTCTGAGAAAGCACTTTCTATCAACCTCAAAAAGTCAAAACTTACGATAATAATGAACTGGACCGATGTATTTGCCCTTTTATTTTAAATAGCAGAACTTCTATGAGCAATGAATAAATACTGAAGAGTTTCACATTTCTAGACACCAGGAGTGAAGCAGTTGATGTTTTCAAATCTTTATTTGCCCCAGTGTGACCCCATGACAGGACTTGGAGCATATAATTTGCAACAAACTGAGTCAAAATTCCTGTTTTACTCCACCAGAACTCCTTGGCCCACTTAACATGTATCTGTAACTTAATCGTCAGAGGTTGAACCAGTGTCAATGGTATACAATTATGGCGGATGACGAGCACCAGTTAAAAATCATGTGCAACGTAAACATAAGACCTTCCCAAAAGCTGGACATCTGGGAGCGAACCATACTACTCACAGTTATTAAGACAGTTGTTATCGACTGCTATAGTCAAAGCAATATATTTACTTATCCCGCCAAGGACGCATCCAGAGAAAAGATTGAAGCAATATTCTTGTAACTCCTGTCGAACTTGTTAGTCTGAAACTGTTTTCTAATTTCACAGCGCTCTCTACAAAACAGAGTGCTCTGTGAAAGCTAGGGAAAGAACATTCAATGTCCTCATGCGAGGTGTAAGAAAGCGCCGCAACTTTATTCCACCCTTTTTCTCTCTTGCTCCAATTAATTCTGCTGGATATATTATTAAGGTAATGCTCTTGAAAGACACAATGCGCAAAGTTATACTGTTGAGGAGTTTCTAATGTTATTTTCTTGTTTTTTTAAACGCTTTTTTGTGTCCAATCACGTTACCTGCAAACCTGTTCTCAGGAGCCTAAAAATATTACATGTTTATCGATGAGCGCATGCCACCCTTGAATATCTCATAACATTCACGTGTCACTAGCACAAGTGCAAGACCTATCTGGTAGTTGTAGCTAAGGTAGTTGAGAGGACCGACATAGGCGCGCAAAACTGACACCCAAACATTCTTCTCTTACACCGGCAGACAAAGATGCACACATCGCAAGGCCGGCAGGCAGGCTGGCAGGCAGGCAGGCAGGCAGGCAGGCAGGCAGGCAGATAGATAGATAGATAGATAGATAGATAGATAGATAGATAGATAGATAGATAGATAGATAGATAGATAGATAGATAGATAGATAGATAGATAGATAGATAGATAGATAGATAGATAGATAGATAGATAGATAGATAGATAGATAGATAGATAGATAGATAGATAGATAGATAGATAGATAGATAGATAGATAGATAGATAGATAGATAGATAGATAGATAGATAGATAGATAGATATGTGTACGCGAGTAGCAGTTCATCTGGCTCTGTATGTGCGCTGATTATTTACGGAAAACAATAAAGAGAGAGAGGTTTATTACAGAAAGGCAGAGAGGTCGGCCTGAGCGATAGCATGCTCTAGCCTGCTACATCTACTAGCTGACTTCCTTTCAGCGTACCAGTGCCTTTTTTATGGCAATTACAATTACTATAATCTTTTTGCAACTAGGAATAAGATTAAGTGGAATTTTTCAACTTTGCAGACTGCGGCCTTTGGGTAATGAAAGATGCGCTGCACAGTCTCCCGCAGGAAGGCCTCGACCAATTCGAGGACAACTGTGACATGGCGTTCCCACGCTTTGACGACGAAACGTGCAAGGGGCTTTTCGACTATGTCTAGCCCATTGCTTTTGTGCACATATCCTTATGAGTCTTGAATAATCATTGCCGAGTAATAAATTACGCTTTTAGTGCAGCCTTATCTCCGCCATCATTTATTAAAGGGAAAAACCATATATGTCCCGTGCGAAAAAAATAATGGTTGATGTTAAACTCTTTTCAGCCCTAGTTATCTCGAACGAAATTTATTTCTCGCTTGGTTTTTTCTCAGACTATGCACATACGCACCGGCTGCAGTAGCTTCGATGTCGGCACGCTTCTGCACATGGTAAGCATCTATATAACGGGCTCATCGGGCCTCCCTTTGCTGCAAACGTTTCAGCATGCAAATTGGCCTTTGTTTGAGATTTCGCAGTGTGCCGTCTAGCTATATTTGATTGGAATAACTGGACCCGCTGGCGCTGAAGCGCACGCCATCATGGCCTAGTCAGCACGCCATTGATGGTGTCGCTTAGCGACCAATCGCAGTGCAAGAACAGTTGGTCCTGGTAAAGCAATGGTCGGAAAGTTGGGCTATTTTCAGTTTTCGAAATAAAGCGTCGCCTTGACGCTGGTAGCCAAAGGAAAATTCTGTAATTTTTGCATATGTGGATTTACCTTGTCCACCTCCATAGAAGTAAAGTAAAGTGATGCAAAAATATGTAGAAATAAAATTTCTTTTTTTTTTCGTTGATATCCTATTCGTTGATATCCTTGTTTCGTTGATATCCTATTTAGTTGCTTCATTCGTTGCGCCAACGGGTTCCGCTGTTGCTCTGATTGACTTGGCTACCATTTTCTTCATCTGCTCCTTCCGATTTCGCTGCCTCCATCGGCACGATATTTTCTAATGATGTTCTGAAGTTGAATTTTTTGGGTCTGTCCGCCAACGTGCCCTGAATATCCGAAAAGCTGAGGAATAAAAAAAATTCGGTAGTTCCCACGTAACTTGGGAATCGATGTTATGCGAAGCATGCGGAGGGAAGGTGATTGCCTTGTAATTTTTTTATTGAGCGAAACGTTACCAAATGACGCTAAAGATATGAGCAAAAGTTGTACGCATAGGCATATGTTGCACAGTCGCATATGTTTTATATAAACAGTTGTTTACAGTTGCGTAACGATGCCAAGAGCAACATTGGAATTACCAACACCAGAAGCGGCAAGCTGAAATGTTGCGCTTGTGCTTGTGGGGATGGTTGCCCTGGCTAGTGCTACGTAGACCAACTTGAGTGGATGGCGCTTAAGTAAATTGACGCTAACCCGACGTGACGCCTGTATCATTGGAGTACATATGTAATATTTATAAAATTAGATGGGCCGCTCTGCAACCATAATTGACGTTTCAACAACATTACGCCTGCATAGGGTCTTTTTCCAAATGAGTTCCGAGACCTGGCGTGGCTCTGTTGTAGAATATTTGATTGCCACGCAGAATGCTTGGGTTCGATTCCTGCTTGGACCATAACATATATTCTTTGCATTTGTCGGGTGAACGCTGCCGATGTCAGTTTTGCTTAACGCCCTCGCATTAAAATTACGAATGTCTGTTCTCGCCGTTCCTCGGTAGATATAAAGTGTCAACACCTGTGGCACATACCCGCACACCTGTGGCTCATACCCGCCCCTGGTATACGGGTATGTGCCGCAAGTGTTTGGCGGAAAGGGTTTGACGACGTACGCGACGGGATAGTCACATTAGTGATGTCATAACTAGCGAGTCATATTCGTCTAAACCATCTTGCCCTCCCACACTAATTTTGGTGTACCCCAAGTTAAGGGGGGTGATCACGAGAGCACCCAGACGTAGGTGGCTAGATAGATAGATAGATAGATAGATAGATAGATAGATAGATAGATAGATAGATAGATAGATAGATAGATAGATAGATAGATAGATAGATAGATAGATAGAAACGCTAAAAGTGCCTGCAGTACGCAGAGAAATGCTTCGCATTTAATACTAATTATAATATCTGGGGTTTTACCTCCCAAAACCGCGGTATGATTATGAGAGACGCCGTAGGGGAGGGCTCCGGAAATTTCGACCATCTGGTGTTGTTTAACCTGCACTGACATCGCGCAGTACGCGGCCCTCTACCATTTGGCCTCCATGGAAGTGCGACCACCACGGCCGGGATCGAACCCGCGACATTCGCGTCAGGAACCGAGCACCGCAGCCACTGTTCCAACTTCCCCCGAGGCGGACGAAAAAAATTACACCATCTCCCACCAAAGGGAACCATGAGGGGTTGCGAAGCAGCATTGGGGGTGCACACCAAGTTTCCGTTTACGTTCACTCGGCCGTCGAAGCCAAGCGTCAAGGTCGAGCTACCGCTTGGCTTTTTTCGCTGCCCAGCGGACGGCGCATAGGCACACTTTTATGCAATCGTTACGAAGATGTCAGCGCTTCTTTTATAGAACATCTACAGGAAGGGATGAAATATGTTGCACTGTTGCCTTCTAGTAGATGCCTTTTTCAGGATGTAAGAATGGGCTTGTTGGTGGTGATACATCGTGAAAACTTCTGGCGCACGAAAAATACACGGACAAAGAAAGACGACGGGACGATGCGCTTACTTCCACAGCAAGTTTATTCAAAAGAGCCGGACCATATACGTTTGAACCATTCACGCAGGCGCTGAGAGACCTAGCTGGGCCGACAAAGCAAAATCTAGTGCAATGATAGCTAGGGGCCGGAGCAGATTGATTAAAGTACTTGAAATACTATACATCGACACATGCAGAGCCCCACTACTTCGTTTCGTTTAAGAATGAAAACTTTTTCTGTTAGGTCTGTGGAAGCTGTGCTGATGTAAGAAGCCGCTGCTTTTGCGATTCGCACTGCCTCAATGATCTCACGGATTGTCTATTGTCGCTAGTGCCAACGACTATGCAATTAGCAAGTGAAGGTGCACAACCACAGGTCCTGATGCTGATTTGGCAGACGTGCACCGGCAAAAAAAAAGTGATAGACCTAGCGAATTGTGTGGCGTGACGGGCACAGATGCGTGACAGGCACATATGCACTACGCGCGTCAGGCTATTTGCTTTGTTCACATCTGTTAATTACTATATTACACGCACGCAACGGAGAAGCATTTTTGCCCGTGACAATGAACAAATCGCCACAGAAGGACCTTCTCGAAAAGCGGGTTTTCCATTGATGTTTTGAATGGTTTTGATGTCTGGAGTATTCCTCTAAAAATACATAAGCAGTCTCTATTCACTGCAAACGCACTCCGTTAGCTATGTCCTGCTCTTCTGATATCATGCATACAGAAAAATTTGGTGCCTTTTAAATTGATGTCCCTCGTTTCAGTTTTTTTTTGTTCTTTTTTTCCTAGCGCAAATAAAATGCGGAATAGTTTGTCTGACGCAATTATAGGTAATGATGGTTTGCCGATATTGAAGATGCCCTTCATATATACATATTTTCTAACAGTATATAACAAATTTTGGTGTGAATATTTCCTTGTTTTTCACTGTATGGAGAATTCATTGTTCCTTGTATTTTGTTGTTGTTTACCAATAGTGTAATTGAATCCGTATGTTACTTGGAATGTTACTCTATGCTCTGTATGAATGAATACCATCTGCAATATGCCCTCTGTAATGACTCCAGAACTGGGGTCGACAGTATTGAAAACAAATAAAATAAATAAAATGTAAAGTTCTTGGCTCATTATTGCGGAAACTGTGATTAACCCATTTCTTGTGATTCGTGTGTTACACGGCTTTGAAGTTCGACGCTCGATATTGAGGTTGTAATAAAAAGAACCACCCCTATACATGCTGGGTATGTGCCAAAAGAAAAAAAATGGGGGGACCCTTAAGCTTCGCCTTTAAGAGTTGAACGCGATAGCGATATCCCGTCCCTACTGCGTACTTCAATCACTTAGTGCATACTATGTAATGGGTAGTATGGTTTAAGCCAGGAGAAATTATGCGCGGCAAATGTGGGAAATGTTTTCGAACTTGCTGTGCACCCACTAAGTGGTGTTAAGGGAATACGCGCAGTAAGGTGTGTGCCGTTTGTAATGTGTGGCTGGCTTTAAACTATGGAATCGTTATGATAGTCACATATTCTGACACCCGATGGCAATTTACGCTTGTACCACGCAATATTCCTGGGATATTACATGTTATATTGCGACGCCTATATAAAGGACGCTTGCGTTTGCGAAGCATGGGAGTTATTTTCACTGCATTTCCAAGCAGAGGAAGTTATTTTCACAGTATATCTAAGCAGAGGCATGGCTGTGTGGTAGAACACCTGCTTGCTACGCATACGACCCGGGTTCGATCCTCACTCGGACCCGAAAATTTTTATTATTTATTTTATTTGCATCTTTCTCGATTTTTCGGTCACGGACAAGATGATGATTTTTCGGTCACGGACAAGATGATGATTTTTCGCTCACAACCAACGACGCCGACGCCGACGCCGGAATTTCTGCGAAACGAGCTCTTCAACGCTATCGCGTTAAATTGGCCGCGTATCTGCGTGCTTCGCTGCAAATGTCGTCGTAAGACGATAGTCTCGTGCCGGCCGTACTACAGTGAAACCCCAGTGATACGAACACAGCTCATACGAATTTCGGGGTGATACGAATTTTCCTTTCGTCCCGGCCAAGGCCCATTTGCCTGCAATGTAATGGAGTACGGTTGTTGCGAACCGATTTTCACCCCGCGACGTTTGATACGAATTTACGCTACCGCCCAGGTACGAAGAGGTGCTGTCCGCGCTGTCGCGGAAGACGCGCGAAGCACGTGCGAGCGCGGAAACGCAAGCGCGGGCATGTACGCCGCACCACCTAATCGTCAGAATCACGGTGTAAGAAAAATACTTTTCTTACGGTCAGAATAAACCTTCAGAGACGCGTCAGGGACTCCGAGATTGTGTGCCCGAATCTTTGAGGCTCTGATGTGCCTCCGTGGGCCTTCGCGTTTATATTACAGAGGGCATTTTTTCTAACGCATCGACGCGGGCTGTTGTTTTTTTTTTTCCAAGTGTTTGCGCATGCGCAGTAAGGGTGGTCACGCCGCACACCACTACCGGATTAAGGTTCGCCATAAGATGCTTCACATCTAAAACATGAGCTTCTGCTGAACCAAGGGCATTACACCGTGACCAAGGGCCACTGCCAGCGGCAGCACAGCGTCGCATTTTCAGCGCAGCCTAAAAAACACTAAGGTCTTTAGACTTGCGTACCTATGTATTTTCTAATAAAAGAACATACGACCTGACACTTACATATTAATGTTGCGCCTCAGGTATGCGCAGTATTTGCTTTTTGATCGAATATCTTCGCAGGTATGCATGATAACACCAGTTCAAGATGGCTGGGCGTTCAGAAAGTGGTTAAACTTTGGCCGAGTAGCTGAATCGGGTCACGGACAGACAAACAGGAAGACCGAAATTTTTGCGTTTAAGTATCCCGAAGAAAGACTGTCGTCTTTAAAAACTAGGCTAACAGATTATTACTAGCACATGATTTTTCACGTGGATGGCGGAGAAAGATTACCAATGCTGAAGGTGCCCACTGGTAGCGTGAAGGAAATGGTGTTCGGACACACGTATATAGTATTAGGCGTGTTCTGATATCGCAGCAGCTCAAGGTCGATATTGTTATTCCCGGTGCGCACGAACAACGGGAGGCGCGCGCGGTGACCCAATGTGGACTGTCCAGACTAGGTGTCCACATGGTGCCGTTACCGGCCCGGCACCTTGTCCGGTAGCATATTTCCATGTCCGCTCATTAAGGCCTTGACCAGCATGGCGGATATTCGCCCGACCGCAAGATAAGGGAATGTGATGCACAACAGCTTGTTGGCGGGCCGCTTATTTCTTACGGTGCTTCTTCCCCCAGGTTTCTTTCTTCTTGTCAGTGTTTATTCGGCAACGCATTGTTGAAGCCTTCTGAGGAGCTGAAAACACTGTCTTCGGAGTTGTCTGTAGTAGCTCAGTCTATGAACGTCCGAGACCGCGACAGAAGGTTTCCTGCACTATCTTTATACAATAAGGTCCCCCCGAGAGCTGTTGAAGCATGGTCTTACAAATGGCGGTCAACATTTGTTGGGGGTATCCCACGTTCTTTACAACTTTCTAACATTTTATGGTGGCAGGACTTTAAAACTGCCGAAGACCCAGGTTGTTTCGCGATCTTTGTGTGGCTTGTGACAAACGGAAGCAACCCTAACTTCGTGGGAGGCTCACATCACCAGCAAACGTGGCCGGGCTTACATGGCAGCACCAGGTACTGGAACTGAATGTTGTCTTCCAGGAGCTCCCACGTGAATTTTAGGGCGAAACAACACTCTCTGAAGCAAAACACGAAAAAATACATTTGGAACTTCTGACGTCACGCGCGCAGATATCGGCGCCAAATTTAAAAATAAAACTTCAACCTTGATTTTCTCCGCTAATAATGACCTTATGATAGTGAAACACATGGCATTAGAGTTCTCAGAGTGCAGTTCGTCAATCTAAACCAAGTCATTGTTTCGCTTTAGTGTCCCTTTAACGCCGCTAGCATTGAATATGTGAGCTCTTAGAGCATTTGCGATTCAATTTTGCTATTACCAGACACAAAGCTGCAATTGAGAGTAAAAAAGTCACAAACGAAATTTTCGCTTTCAAGGAGTCCTTTAAAGCCATCTCATAGCCGTAAAAAGGTAGACATTGGTACCAAGTGCTGTGTCATTTCCATAAGTTACATTTCGATTCTGCCGGAAAAGTCACAACAAGCCCATAATCTCAGGTCTACAGCATATTCTAGTACACAGCAGACGCTCACGTCGATGTGCGATTCGCACAAGAACATGTATGTGCAGCCGTGAGCAATATGAAAGAGTACACCGAAATTATCTTTTAAAGGCCTGCTCCAGCGATTTTTTAACTTTGTCTAAGTAACGGTGCTTTTATGTTCTTCAGATGCTCCTGACATGGGCCTGATAGCAGAAATACTCGGCAAATCCGAGAACAATTTTAAATAAGCAAAAAAGCGCCACACCGAAAGCGAAATCCAGCCGAGCAGTACTGTCTTCGCATGAAGTACAAGTTTGCAAAAAAAAAAAATCACAGCATATCCACGAGGTGAATGATGATGAGTGGGGCGAAGCTCCGGAAAGAATCATCGGTAAAACCGCGAATCTACCGTGTATCGCCCCATGAATCATCATATAAAGAGTGAGAAACACTGTGTGCGAAAGAGAAAGCGCGCCAAGAGAGCCGGCCCAGCGTACGGTCGTTGTCTCTTGTCTCTCCTTGACAATGGCGCAGTCGTCGAACATGAAGCTTTAAGGCAGACGCCAACTGTGCTCGTGCGTCCTCGGCGTTCCGGACAGGCCCTCCCAGGAAAGTCGTCCACGCTTCCTCGGCCATGAAACCCGCCCACCTGCCACCCTACCAACCACAGTTCGGAGACAGCGTCTATGCCTCCTCGTCACCCCGTAACCTTCCGGCTCTGCGAATGCCGACCGGGGATGGCGTCCAGGCCTCCTTCGCGGCTCAACTTTCATTCATCGGCGCCGCGATACCAGTTCACGCTACGGCACCCAAAAACCGGAAATCGTGCAAGGCTTGCCGGTCCCGCCAGCGCGGGAGTATGAAAGCCGCAAAAGCGGCGAAGAGCAGACGCTCAGGGGAAAGGTGACCCCGTCGCAACAGCCGTACCATGTCTGTTACTGACCGTGCTACGTGCACAAGCTCCTAGCAGCTGTAGGAAAAGGACAGCTGCGATTCGGACGCATATGGAGGCCAACTAATATCGCCTTATCTCTTTTATGATGTAGGACACACCTGCTTAGTTATTTGGTTGCCTGGTTGCACATTCCGCCGTCACATGGCGCCACATGTCCAGGCAGCTGAAGTTTGGGGGGGCCGCGATTGGGTAAAATGCTATACACCAGAACACAGCGAGTTCAGTGCGTGCCGCCATATTTAGGCAGCACGTCGCGCCATCTGTCGCAGGCGCGGTGAAGCAACACCCTGAACTGCGAGGCTAGCAGACGCTCCGCAATTCAAACGCGAAACCTCCCAACCCGAGTCCGGCTGCACTCTAAGGCAAAAGGGTGTGCCGTTCGTCCTCTTGGGGACTAATGGGGCTGCCACAACCATTGGTCCCTTTAAGGACTAACGGCACGGGTCTAACAGTTAGTTCCCTCAAGGGACTAACATTTAGTCCTCACAATTACACCTTCGCAGGCAACCGTTAGTCCCCACAGTTGCACCTCAATGGACTAACATTTAGTCCTCACATTTACACCTTCACAGGCAACCGTTAGTCCCCACAGTTGCACCTCAATGGACTAACATTTAGTCCCCACGTTTACCCCTTACCGGTCAACCGTTGGTCCCCACGGTTGCACCTCACCGGGCGAACGGTTGGTCCACTCAAATGCTCCACTGGGATGATTTTGCACAGTTACTCTCTGCAAGGCTTAATACTTTTCTCGCGTGTTTTTCTCCGCAGCGAGCAACAAACACGCGAAAGAACACGCGAAAAAATATTTAGTCATGCTTGTTTCACTGCTTTCGCAGTCAATGCAACAACGAAAGACAAAAAAGTGAGACAACGAAATGTTTTATTTTTTTATATACATATTACGTTTCTGCATTCTTTCAGTTAATTCGCTGCCAGATGTCAAATTCAGGTCCAGCCGCGTTGTCATATCTCGTACAGTCGTCTTGGTCATGCTGCTCCAACGGAAGCGACAGATGACTGCAATTGCACGCACAAGCGCAAGCAGCCTTCTGCACGTAGTGGACAACGTCTGCACAAAAAGATTGCAAACAGTTAAGTCACATGTGACAGTGAGGAAGATACACGCACATGGCAAATACGTGCAAGGTGAAATAAATACGCACGTCTAAAATATGGCATGCAAATATTTCCACCGCGATGTCATACATAATCGAAAACGCATTTCGAGTCACATAGCGCAACAGCTCAAGTGCGGCAGCCGCAGCCATCATGCGCCGCGACCGCCGAGCCGCCAACGAGTCGGCGAGTTCTCTGCGAGCGGCGTCGTATACAGCTCGAGCAAGCGAACGCGGGGCCGAACGCGGAGCTTCTGCCGCCAGCGAACCTCGAACAAGCGAGCGAACGCGGAACCGCCGCCACGAACGGCACTGAGCTGCTTTCGAGCGAGCGCCGCGGAAGCCGACGGTAATGGCGACAAATGTTCACAAAGTTCCCGGATCGAGCGGCAGAGTACAACGAGCGAACGCGGGGCCACCGCCGGGGCCGCCGCCACGAACGGCGCTGAGCTGCTTGCGACCGATTGACGGGGAAGCCAACGGTAATGGCGAAAACTGTCCACAGAGTTCCGAAGCACAGCTAAAGTCGGCTAGCTAAAGCACCCGCCAGTTGCCGGTGCACTTCAAGCGCGCGACATAAAACCGAGCTCGTTGACGGCAACCGCAATGCGTTTTGGACGAGTCGCACCGCAGCGGCGAGGCCTCTGCCCAATATCGCGAGCCCGCAGCTCATCATCGCGGCGAGAGCGTCCAGGCGGCCAACGGCAATGGCGGCCAATTTTCAGGCAGTCACAAAGCACAGGCGAGCGGACGCCAAAGCCGACCTTCGCGGTGCATTTCGTGCGCGCGATATATACAACACGATCGAGCCCGTTGCCAACTAGCGCGATGCGCTTCGCGCAAACTACAGGTACGGAAAAATAAAGTATGATCACTTACTTGTGAAATAATCCAGGGCCAACTTCTGCCCAGAGTCGGATTGAATTCACGGATCCGATAGGCCTATGTCTTCTCGGCCGCCATTCCCAGCCGGTGTCGTTGCTACGCCAGCGCACCGTGGCCGGAGAAATAAAGCGCGGCGTCTCGGCGTGTCGAGACCAGCTCCAAACTTCATGGTTGCGGCGAAACGTAAAAGCAGCACCGCACGCTCATCCATGCATACGCGGCACACGTGTTTATCCAAGGCACCGCGGCGTAGTTCCTAAATCGTCGAACTCTCCGAGCGCGACACAACCGCCAACGCGCCTCCATGAAAACAAGTGAGAAGACTGACCGAGAGCCAGGAGGACGGTTATTTCCCTTGACAACGGTTCGCACACGTGACGTTTCTCCCGCGCGGTTCATCTCTTTGGTGCCTTTGGAGGCTAACTGGTTTGCACACGGCACGCATCCCTCTGTGGTTACTCCTCAGCAGGGGGCGTAGCCAGAAATTTTTTTCGGGGGGGGGGGGGGGGGGGGGGCACCACCTTGATTTCGGGAGGGGCACCTCCTTGAAATGGTCATTTTTCGCTCTGTGTGTCATGGCGAAAAAAAATTTCGGGGGGGGGGGGGGCACGTGCCCGGTGTGCCACCCCCTGGCTACGCCACTGCTCCTCAGCGGTCTATCCGTTCATCGCGCGCGCCTATTGGGCTCCGTTACTCCTCTTTCGGGTAATTTCGCCTTAAAGTGTGTAAGCATGTTCCGCGCTTTTCTTCTCCTGGAAATGTATGCTGTTTTCTTGTGAATCGTCGAGAAGACCTTCCTCGACAGTCCGGAATGTCTACAGCACGTGCATTGCGGACTGCCGAAGCAACTTTATCAGGTATGTGCTATCGCGATGGAAAGAAACGTGAACAGCGGAAAGCGTGGCTTTCAACTCAGTCGAACTGCGACATGCCTTGACTATCGCTAAGCAAAACTTGTGCTTTCAGCCGACGTCCCCGTAGCGCTGGAATCCCGCTCCGGCTTGCGCTCATGCACCGCATGTGTTTATCATTTGCAAGTCATTCCTGGCGCTCGGAACACACACGCGGTGCAAAAGTGTCAGCAAGGGCAAGATTTGATAGTACTACGGTGACGCCGGCTGAAATCACAGATTGGCCTAGCGACAGTCAAGGCATGTCGCAGTTCGACTGAGGCGAAAACTACGCTTCCCGCTGTACACGTTTCTTTGCATCGCGATAGTACGCCGTTACATTTGTACGAAGCGCGCGCAGTTTGCGTGCACGCGTGAGTCGTAATATTTCCTATTATTGGCATGCGGCCTGCGAAAGAGTACGGCAATGATTTGGCGCCGCATACTAAAGGCATACTGCACGCAAATTACTGCTGTAAAGCGAAATAGCTGGCGTCACACTTGAATACACGCAGTAAGTGTACTTACTCGTACACTTTTACTGGGGTCGTAGTTTTTCCTGTTGATTGCAATTATCCACTGGCGGCGGAGCTCGTCATTCTTCGTTGCGGATGGAAATCCGTGCAATCTGAAAACACCGCACCGGCACGATTCCCATGCTGTGTTGTCATCTTCACAGACAGTGCTGAGTGATATCTTCCTCTTGCGCTGGTTGTTTTGGCATCAAAAGATGGCGCAATGGTGCCAAGACGACTTCTTGTAAGCGGGAGCGGCGTGAATAGGCGCTTTCTCGAATTTTAAGGTTCCAGACACGCCACTCGCAATGTGACAGATACACGCCTTGGCAGTTCAATACAAACATGGCGTCTGGGTGCGAGAATATGCCGCCGAGAGCCTAGGCACCAGGGTGCGAGATAGGCGTGCTCTGGTCTATAGACGTTATGCAAAATCTGCTTCCAACCGGCGTCCGCTGCGCGCATTCCTACCATGTTGAAGGCTAAGCACGCTCCGCGTGTGCTTAGACGGAGCGTACGAATCAATGTCTGGCGGCTGATTGGAACGACAATGGCGGCATATTTTCGTGTACCATGTTGCTCAGATAGACGTAATTGAAATGCTAAAAAAAAGGTGCACAGGAAACTAGCCTATAGATTTCGTCGCGAACGACGAGAAGCAGCCTATCGATTTGCCGGCTACTGCTTTCCACTAACGCCGTGTTTACGTTCGCCGTTCGTAAACGCGGGATGTGACCATATCGGCACTCATCAGGGAACATTCTTTCGTGTCATGAAGGAACAAGACAGTTTTCACGCAGTGTGCTTGCAGGCGAGACAAAACGGCTTCGTGTACGAGCTTCAAAGCTACATCGCAGCTATAACTCGCGTATGCCTGCCTGCTGTTGAAATTTCTTTGTTTGTTATACTGCGACAACAATTTCATGCTGGACAGTCAGCTCGAGCGCGTCATCAATTCTTGCGATGGAGCATGTTGTTTGCCCTAGGTCTTCGATTGTGGAGTAAAACAAGGTGGCGTTTGGTGGGACCCTTTGCGCGCGTATTACTTCACTATGCGTATTTTTCAAGCAACTCATTAGTATCACTGTCAAATTCAGAGGTTCGGTCTGGTTGTCCTGACTACCCCCCTCATCCTTACATTTTCTTTGTGAATTTCTATCCTAAGAAGTGCACATCAGGTTCTTCCAAAAGCTGATTTCCTTTCGGATAATTCCTGTGCCCGTCCCTATGTGCTGTAAACTATTACCGTATGGAACTGAAAAAAAAAATGCTTTTCCGGCAAATCTGTTACGTTCGACTGTGGGTGCGCTACCGAGGGGCTGACGTGGTTTCGCAAATGTTGCGTCGGTGACACTAAGCTGCCTAGCTGCAAGGTGTTGAAATTGTAAGGCGTTAATAGGCCTCGAAAGCGACGGTGTGAACATAAATATTCTTAGCGCATCGTGTTATTTACGAGCACAATTTTCATGTTCTATTTTCACGTGCGTGAGATGCAGACTTTTTTTTTATTTTAACACGAAATTGTTTTATGCCGGGGCTCACCAAGACTTCAGTGACGTATTTCCGTCACGGAAATGATGTTGACGATGATGATACAACGTTTATTATTAAGTAAAAAAAACAGAAAAAAAAGAAAGAAATGGGAGGGGCAAATGTCAAGGGTGGTCTCCCCATTCCAGGACACCAGTGACCGCCGCTGCTCGCCCGGCTTGATCCAGGAGACCCCTTTGGGTCTTCAGGTCAGTGCGGGCGAGGACGGCCTCCCAAGGCTCCCCCCAGCATCGTGAGTATCAGAGGCGACTGTGCCTCCATAGGTTTGCTCGGACATTCCCAAGTGACGTGTTGCAACGTCGGTCTCGACTCGCACCACGGACATTGGTTCACATAGACATTGGGGTTTATGTGATGCAACCTTTCCAAATGTGGATAGGTGTTAACCTGAATTTGTCTAAGGCGGCGAGCTTCGTCGACTTTAAGTGATTTGTGCGGTGGGGCATACCGCTGTCTTGCTTTACGTTGATGCTCCAGTATATCGCGTGCAGTGTGAGGGTCGTACTGTTCATCGTCGTCGTTCTTCGCTCGGTTGCTCAAATCACGAGCGAAAGTGTGCACCAGCTCATTACCCGAGATACCCTCGTCGCCTGGGCACCAGATTATAGCATGGTCCTGTGTGAGCTTGTCACCGAGTATTCTCAAGGCGACATTCGGTAGTCCACCACATAGAAACATTCTACAGGCCTCCTGCGAATCGGATAGGACTAGCGCGGAGGTATTCTCTGCCTCTTTAGTTCGAATAGCTAGCGCAATAGCCGCTGCTTCCGCCGTTGCGGTACAATGTACACGATCAGATGTCAAAGAAAAAATTTCCGTCAACGGGCGTCAAACGTATGACCTCTCGGTCCGCAACAACAGAAGCCGCGCACGCTATCCATTGCGCCACGGCCACAGACTCTCACTGCTTTACGAACGCGCCTTTTATATCTGCCACTTTCATCACAGCGCTCCTCGTCAGCGGGGTGGTGTCGCCGTCTTGGAGCAGTCAAGTAAAGTAATTCATCTTTACTGCGGCTTCCTGCTACGCGTCCACCTGCTACGCGTCCGTCTCAGTCGGCGTGTTTTCAGTAGAAGTGCAATTTTCTCATCGCCTTAACGCAACGCGATGTGACGACCTTAGCCCAAGCGTCGGCCTCGCTCATAGCGTTCATCCAAACCAAAAAAATTGGCCGCGTATCTGCGTGCTTCGCTGCAAATGTCGTCGAAAGACGATAGTCTTGTGCCGACTGCACTGCATGAGCGGCATGAGTACCACAATTTAATAGCTGGGCTAGCCGCTGGGCTCGTTTTTCGGACGTTTTCCGGGCACGCTTAGACGGACGCCGGCGTTTATCCGCCGAAATTTGGTCGTCGGTCTTTTCTCTGCGTTCTATGATCATGTCTTGTAGAGTGGGTCGTATTTCATCAAGCGGCCATATATGTTTTGCCTTGCCTGAGACAGCGCTCTTCTACGATGAATCAGCCGCATCTGGCTGGCATTGATAAAACAGAAGAGGACGCCATCTACAGCGCTACCGGGGAACATCGGCTTGTGTTGAACTATGCTGCTGCCAGGGCGGAGACTTGTTTTGTACACAACGGCGCATTCTCAGCACCGCGTAATAAACACTAGGATATTTATAATTACGTATCTATAGATTTTGTTTTAAAGGAATACTGTGAATAGTACTAAGGTATTGATGTTGTGCCCCAGGTATGCGTAATATTTGATTTTTAATTGCCCACGCTCACCCGTATGAACACATGCTTCTCGGTCAAGATTGGAGGTCGTAAGGCAGGGGGTTAAACTTTGGCCAGCTAGATGGATCGTGTGACGTGCCGACAAACAGAGAAACAGACAGACAGACCAAAATTTCTCCGTTTAGGTATCCCAAGAAAGACTATCGTCTTTAAAATGCGATGCGCGCCTCCCTCCAGTGGCTGTAATACGGCGTTCCTCGCTTACGCTCGCCCCGAGAAAAGTCGCGGCAGGGCTACTAGGGCGACACACTCAGCGTTTCCCTCTAGTCCGACCGTGGCGTACGTTCAATCACACTTTAACATGCCGCGGGATGGCGACGTTAGCCCAAGTTCTGCGCCCCAATAGCGACACTCTTCTGGCTTCACGCTTCTTGCTCTGATTACGCTCTCGCCGTTACCATATGCAGCTACCAGAATGATTTGTTTAAAGGGCCCCTCACCAGGTTTGACAATTTTTAGCCGACGAGCGCAATTCATACACTGAGAGCTCACGATCACGTCTGCCAAAATTTGCAACGCTACGCGCCGCGGAAATGGGTCAAATTTCAAGCTGAACGCTGCTTGCCCTTCCTTTCGCGTGCTCGCGCGTAGAGAATGAGGGGATGACGCACACGGCGGAATGGCCCTACGTAGACGGCAGTGTTGTGACGATGGTCCTCTACGTAGACGGCTGTGCACTGACGTCGACAGCAGTAGCACGTGACACTGCGAAAATTATTTGACACGACGTGTGTAGTTTGTGGAATTTGTTGCTTGAATAGATGAATAAAACTTGAGAGAAATAATGAGACCCACAAGGGGAATGTCTGCGTCTTTTTCATTTTTGTTCAGTGAATTGCAGCGATATGCGTGGCTAATGCGCCTCCGTTTCTCATGCGTTCGCGTCCCCGCGGTTAGCGCATTGAGGAGACGCCAGCCCTGGAAACGAAACTGATGTCCTGGCGCTTTCGAGCACTCAATGTGCTCATTTATTCTAGCGCGTCCAAGTAAACCTAAATGCGGCACTGGCTCATGATACCGCCACTCTCGTGCCAGTGAAAAGTGAAACGAACGCGCACCGAGGCATCCATCCTGCAGAAACAGGCAATAGACCACAAAATAACGCTGGTCAACAAAACAACGCCGCACGTGTGCTCGGGGGGCTGGGCTTCTTCGGTCACGTCATGCACACGTGACCTTGCGTGCCATGACGTGTTGCTCTCGCTCGGACGCCGGGAGAAGGTGGGGAAGAGATTTGGCTTGCGAAGGCTACGCGGACCGAGCGGCAAGGGTTTCCAGCTCGCCTCCTCGCATCATGGTTTCGCGCCGCTTCAAAATACCGGTTTTCTCAGCGCCTAATGAACCGATTGAAAAAATTCTTGCGGCATAATGCTCCTCATCGGACACACAACACCTGCCAGCGTCTAACTAAAATTTGTTATGGGGCCTGGTGAGGGGCCCTTTAATCGTTGATCATGGATGGTTGTCGCGGAATGTAGATGTACCACCAAGCGTCAACGTGGGTACATACACGTCATACGTTGTGCAAACTCTCCTGTGTCAATGTACAGTAAACATTCAATTACCTCTGTACAGGCACGTTTTACTTTCGTGTTAAACCAGTTCCAATGACGGAGGGATCGATCTTGTTTTAACACGAAAGTGTTTTCTGCCGGGGTCCACCAAGACTTTAGTGATGCATTTCCGTCACGGATATGACGTTGATAAAATGTAGGCCACGAAATGATAAAGAAAAAACTTTGAGAGTGATGTTCCCCCCGCCCGGATTTGAACCTCCGACTCCTCGGCCCGCGACAGTATGCGCCCGACGCTCTACCGACTGAGCTAGAGGCAGGCGAAAGACTTTCTACAAACGCGCCTTATATCTCTCACACAATCTCTCTCGCTCGGTGCTATCTGTTGGCGGGGCCGGGCAGTGCCGCCGTCTGTGAGCGATGAAGAGACGCAATGCGCCATGACACTTACTAGCACCGCTAGAGAACGATCTCGGAAGCACAGCGTAATCTCGGAGGCCATGGTCAAAAAGTCTCGACAGCAGCAACAAACACTGGCCGCGCTTGCGTCGGGGAGTCGCCCGAGACGCAGTTATGTGTCACTCTAGTTAGGCTTTTTGCCTTTCGCTTCGTGTTAGCGTGTGACGGCTCGTTGTCGGAGTAATGCAGCTTCCACATGCACCAACGGTGTTTCGCCGCTGACTACTTCGAGTGCGATAGCCCCGAGCAATAAAACTGCTGCCGTAAGCGGTGCAGAAAGGCAATGATGGCGATGGACGAATGTGGTGCCTTGGTGGAGCGAGACGGAGGTCAGGGGGGACGCGGAACGCCTGCGCGCGTTCGCCGCTCAAGCTCTGCCTCCCGTGTTGCTGAAGCGCAGTGTGGTAGTGTATTCGTGAGCACAGGCGTATGTTACCGCATCACTCAGGAGCGCACACCGTGCCGTTCCTTTAAATGACGATGGTTTGAAGAAGTGCACAGTACCAGTGTTTATTACGCGCTTGTTGATGTCATCTTTGCGCGCAATTAATGATACGCTGTGTCCAGGTATAGGTTAAAAAGTTCAGCCACCACAACGGGTAAATCATGATCATTGGCGTTAGTCGTCGCGGTGGAGATGTGCCACGAAGCGTCGACGTGGATGCATCTACGTCAAACGGTGCTATAGCTGTAAAACACGAATGGACATTGTACAAACTCTCATACTTACTACACAAAAAGCACTACTTCCGTGAACATACTTTTCACTTTCGTGTTACACCGATTCCTATGACGGAGGGATCAGCCATGTTTTTTTCAATTGTTTGGTAATTCCACACAACACAAGACGATGTCCAATGCAGCGAAATATTTTTTTATTTCAAAAATAAAAAGAGGACCACGTTTTATTTAAAATTAGATCCATAAGAGATCAGGTTGACGTAGGCTGCCTCTTACTAAATACGCTTTGAAACGAGTCAACAGCACTTTCTTGTCGCCATCGTTGTACCTAACCGCGTCGCGCGTAAGGCTCATTCACACCGAAAGCGGGGCGGCCAAAGCGGCCAAGCGGCAAGGCGGAAAGCGGGGAAAACCTCCTCTCCAGGCGGCGAAAGCGGGCGGAAAACGAGGCGGCATGTCCGATTGCTCCCGGACCAATTTTTTGCCGCCCGCCCAAGGTCGCCGCTTTGCCGCAGCCAATCAGAACGCACTGCGGCGGTGGCGCTGGTGTATCTTTGGGAGAAGCAGTGCCACGTGATAGTGACACGCACGCGATGCCCCGCCTCCTCGGCCGCGCGGGCAGCCGAAGGCGGCGTGCAGTCTGAACAGGTGCGCGCACTAGCCGCCTCGCCGCTTCGAAAACCCCGCTTTCCCGCTTTGCCGCTCCGCCTTCGGTGTGAACCAGCCTGTAAAGCATCCTCCCAACCACCCTAAACTATACGCATGATATTCATAGCTAACAACGCTTTATCCGCTACACGGAAAACAGACAGACAAAATTTATAACCTAGCGCAAAGCTTCATTCTCAAAAACTACAGGCTTACATGTGACTACAGAAGGGCGTCTTGCTGGGCGAGTTGGTAATATGACATCATTAAATAAAGCGCAAAAAACACGGACATGTGACTAGGTGACAAACTTCCTTCTTCTTGTTGTGAGGCAGTTATTTACGCGTTATAACTATCGACGTAATAACTAGGACACGCCGGTAATGTTTACAGGCCCTTACAGGCTCGTCTAACATTCTTATGCCCCGACTGCCTGCTATCAAAGCAGATACAAGCAAGAAGTAATAGCAGCGACAGCAATACAATTCGGACACGTCTCCAATATAGGCGCCGAATCGATAGCTTCGTCAAACCTCCGACAGATGGCAGCAATATTAAATAAGGTCTATTCGCCTCGAGATCTTGGAGTGGCGCCCTCTCGCGTGTGACGTCGGGGCGGGGACTCCGCTCTCAATCGCGCTGCAGCCGCCGCGGCTCCTGTACGAGGATCGTCTGCTTGAGGCGGGAATTTTGTGGAACGAACAGCCTCTGGAAGGTCAGCAAACGCCTGCAACGAATGTTTTCGGGTACAATTATGAACTTGTTTTAGTTGAAGCCCAAACGACAGGGCCAAGAAATAACCTGGATGGCCGACGAGTGCGCCGATGCCACCGACCGAATCGCTGGTAAGAAAGTGAAATTATGTGGGAGGGTTCTCGCTCGTTATCCACACTTTCCGCCGTACGATACTAATTAGTTCGGGTGTTTCTTTCGATATTTCACTAAGCGTGCCTTTCTCCAACATCTACAAGTATGCAGATAAAGCTTGCGAAACGTCGCGGTGTCTCATCGAGGGCGAGGCGGTCTACGACGAAGGCCACGTTGTTGAATGCGTGGTCGAGGACGTCAACGAAGATCGCATCACCACCGCGGCACTTGTCCTGCAAACAAGTAGAGTTGCAAACCCGCCACACAACGTCTCCGTTGTGATCGACGGCAGTGACGTGGCGAATGCTTGCTGTTCGTGCAAAGCAGGGTGAGGCAATATCTACGTGTAACTTAGCATAGAATGCAGCGGTGCAAAGACAAGCCGGTTTCTATTCACGCACGTGGCATAACGAAAAGCTTAATGACCTCCGCTTTTTTAAAAAGTGCCTGCAGTGCCTCAGGTGAAAACCTTTAGAGAATGCGCACTAAACAGTGGCAGCAGGTTTCGCTTATGAATTTTTGATAAGCAGACCGCTAGGCGCGCGCTTGTCTCATGAGTAAAATACGTATGTACAGTGCGTACACGATCCAAATGCAGCCGTTGTCTCAGACATCCTACGCCGCTCAGCTGCGCTCACGAGGCACGCTTACCTGCGAGGCTATTCGGAGGTCGCCTCGTCGGCTGCTTGTCTAGGGGCCTTCACCGTAGGTTTTGGAATGGCACTGCACCTAGTGTAAGTCGCCTATGCCTATAGCCTGCGTGCAATAAATGGCTAAAGTACTGGCGAGGCACTCGATCACGGTTAAAAGCTTACCGAAGAGTGGCGCGTACAGTAATCACGCTGACGGTAGCAGAAGTCACCGTCAGCGAAGTCCTTGCTGCACACGGTCGATCAAGGCGTTGGGCGCTTTCCCATTCTGAGATTGACTATCCACTTTTTGTTTAGCTTCGGGTCCTTAGGATAGTTGTGAAAGCGAACACCCTTTTCACGAGCGGACGAAGTACACATAGGCACAAAACAGTACTTCACCGCAGCACTCTCCGCGGAGACAAGCGGCCGCATTTCTGACCAAGAGCTTTGCTTCTAAAATGAACGTCAAAAGCGGAGGCCCACGGTTGTTTGAACGGCGTCTGTAGCCACCATACACAAGATAACCAACTCAACTGCTTTTCGTTGAGTTTGTAGCGCCACGCCACGTGCGGCCAGTCAACCAGCGAAAAAGAAGAGAGCCGCGTGGCTCGTGATGCACGAGCCACGAGACGACCAGAACGCCTTGGCTCTTGACCTGGCTGGACCCGGCACCCGCTATCGCTTCGCTTCGCCAGCGTCCCAAATAAAGCTGCGACCACGGCACGGCCTCGTCAGCCGCCGTCTCGTCTCCTTGCTCTACAAGTTTTACCAAAACGGTGGTTTCTACCAATGGTTTCTACACGGCGCCGGGCCTACGTAGCAGACGAAAGCGCGCGAATCACCGCTCTGACGTAATACAGGCGCGGTTTGCAGCGCCGCCATCGGTCGCACACCAGGCGAAACGCTGAGAAGTTTGCGGACTAACTAAAACTTCTTAACATTGCTATGGAAAGTGTGCATAAGTTTGGCAATAGCGGTGTTTAAAATTGAGTTGGCAAGGCTGAAAGAATTTACTAAAAGCCAATTATACGAGCCATCTTTCGCACGAAGCGTTAGGGCCAGTCACGGTGCTCCCTGTATACGCCATGAAAAGTGTTTCCGTATGGCAATGTCCGCGCTTGGCGCATTACCGTGATGTTCACGCATGTGAACTCTTCCGCCGGTACGGTATTACCGCTGTTCATAGGCGTATCAGCCGGGGGGGGGCAAGGGGGGGCGCGAGCCCCCCCACTGAAAGAAAGTGAGGGGGGCTGAGCCCCCCCCACTTCCGACAGTGGTCACTGTTGGCTGCACGCTGGGAAACCAGCAACTAAGGCGAAGTTTTCCTTCACCACAGTAATCACTCAATTATATTGTTACGAGGGTATGGGAATGTTACGAGGGAATGTTACAATATAATGAAATTTTTCCAACGTTTCAGCTGTGACGATTTTCCTTGCAGGCTCTTTGCGGTGCGGGCCGCCTATGCGACGCTTTCGCACCTTGTGCACGGCCCCTGGATAAAAAAAAGTGGCTGTAGCATTGCAGAGCAGGCTAGCGCTGAGCAGGGGCTCTATAACATTAGATCTCTCGTTCATGCTTTTATTCTGCTGTTCCGGGCCGGAAATTTAAATTATTGACGATGAAATTACGGATGGGAACGAGCAATCTTTTCATGGGCCGGTCAAAGCACTTTCTGCTTCAGGAAAATCATTTTATTTCATTGAAAAGGAATAGCATCACCACTGCTCTGTCGAAGCTGCTGTGACCAGATGAGTGTGATGAATCTTTATTAATGTTTTAGTTTTGCCGTACTGGAAGCGCGAAAAAAGGTTTCCGCTTCAGTCTCCGATCAACCTGATCAGCCTTGCTTATGGTAGCTTGGAGCGATGGCGGCAGCTTGCAAAAGAGGCCACGAATAAAGCTGTGGACTCGAGCACTGTGGGAAGCTCGGCTTTTAAGCTTGCCCTGCATCTTGATCCACCGGACCAGGGAGATGGTGAAGGTCTCTAGTTTTTTGGACTCAGGAGACTTAACTGTCGGGCTAGCTGGTTTTCATTTTACTTGAACTGACTTTAACAGCTCAAAATACAACTCGGACGGCAAAGAAGCACATACGCGCAGCGCTTCTTATTTCGCTCTCTCCCTCTCTCTCTCAGCAAGGATGAGCTCACAGATTTGTATACACGCACAAACAGCTAAACGTCATTATGATTCAAGCGAAAATGTTCATTATACTCATATGAATCCATCTCGCCAGCTGCTACAAGTAGCCGTTGCTAATGTGATCGGCGGCTAGCCTACTTGAATTACGTTTAGAAGGAGACGCTCTCCGGCTATTCCAAAAAAGGTTTAGGTATTGTTCAGCACGTGAATGCGCTGTTTCATGTGCATAAGTTGTAATAAACACCACGACATATCACAGATTCCTGACGTCATATAACAAGCAGGCGATTTTACGGCACACAGAAAATTTTAAATGCCGAAGAACCAATGGCCAAAAATATGCCGTATTGAAAATACTTCATTCTCTTATTTTTTACGTGGTCGTGCATAAGTGGTCATTACGCGATGGATCATTTTCGCGTCATTTGTTGCCTCGCGTAACGAGCTGGTGCTGTGTGCATGACCCAGAATGTTTCGACCAATCAAACACAGCTAACGACCATTTCGGAAGGAAGCAAAGAGGAAGGAGCCTATATTCCAACGTTATAATCGCCCACCTTTTTTTCATGCAACGAAAAATTGCAGTTGTACTGCAATGTCAGTTCCCATTCGGCAGATCCCATGAACTGTGGAAATCGGTTTCACGCCAAGCAGTCAGCGAGTTCCTGTCTATGGCGCATTTCTTATTTTCTTTCAGACAGGCGTTACGGGGTACATCGACGTGTTTTTGTAAATGGAGTATTAGTGTGCAAATCGTGCGCTCACTAGACACGTCGACTACACTGGTGTTTAGAGGGAAATTTATGACCTGACGCAACGTCAGCACTCACGTTAGGGCATGGACGTAAATTTTATAGAAATGAAGTGCACGCTACGGTGCAATGATGTGAATACCATTCATAAGCGTATTCCTCCGTTGCCGAGCAACGCTTGATTATATCTTGCTGAGTCATATGAGCGCATATATAATGTTTATGAGATGGTCGTAAAAGCGGAACTGACACTGAAGCCACAATTGATGTTGACCCGACATGGCGCCTGTATAATAGGAGTACATATGCAATGTTTATCACCTTTTTATAAATTTAGATAGCTAGCATGGTAACCACAATGGACGTTACCCCGACTTGATGTCGGCATAGTACCTTTTCCAAAGCAGATTCAAGACCTTGCGCGTTTCTGTGGCAGAATACATGACTGCCACACGAAATGCTTGGGTTCGATTCCTGCTGCGATCCTGATTTTAGGGGCGAAGCACCTTAAGACCGAGCCTTGTCGGCGTGCCCCGGCGGGCACGCTCGCCCTGGTGCGAAAAGAATAAACAGAGCGTACGGCGGGTGTTGTTGGGATGTACGTGAAATTATCAGAGACCGCGGTGGATCTGGACCTGCCAATAACGAGTGAATCGCACAACAGAGAACACGCTGCAATAAAATTATTCAACGGAACCGTCATCAAGACAGTGTACCTGGCCCCGAATCTCTTCCGAGGCAACGTAGAAGAGTACATCGATCTAGCGATGCGCTATTATGAAACAAAGCCCAAGAACAACCCCTTCGTACTAGTCGGTGACTTTGACGTTGACATCACGGACGACTGGCTTGTGCAGTATATGACGTTTCGATATGCTCTAAGATGCATTTCGTATGACTGTACACAACCAACAACCACCAAGGGGACGTGCATAGACCTTGTCTTTGCCAACTTCAGGTTAGATCCGCTCAAAGAACCATTGGCTCTACATTTCACAGATCACAAAGTGGTGATAATGAAAGGAAAACGGAATCCAGAACTCAATACGACATACGCGTTATGACCAATAAAACACATCGTACATTCTGAACACACGCGTTATCACTCATTTCCTTGAGCGAGTGGGCAAAATGTCACGGGAGATTCACGGTTACCAAACAATCACCGTGCTTCCTTCGCCCACTCATCATCATTCACTTCGTGGATATGCATAGATTTTTTATTTTTGCATTCGTCGGATCAACGCGGCTGATGCCAGATTTTTTTAAGGCTCTCGCGCTTAAATGATCGATACCGCAGCCGTGGTATAGGCGTATGTGACACACATGACTGAAGGAAAAAGTTTCATGACGAACACGACATGATTTTCACGTTATTTATGTCGTCACCAGACACTTATGTTCATCATACCTTCGTTCCCTATTATGCCGATTTTGGTCTGTACTAAGGTAATGAGGCAACTACGAGAGCACCCAGACGTATAGGGGGCCAGATAGGTAGATAAGCAGATATAAACGCTCAAATTACCTTTGGTTCCCTAAGGATTGCTTCGTATTTAATAACTCAATTCTTAGTGAGCTCCTTTTAGTCATTAAAAAAATTTCATTCAATGATACAAATATATACTACTGAGGAGGCCGCCATCGGCATAATTGTGTTCATGCGGAAAGTTGTGAAGTAAAGCATAAAAAGCGTCGCGTGTGATACTATTACATGCATAACACGCATATATGTGTTGTTGTCCCAGTGCATTCTGCTCAAAACTGACTGTCGTTTTTTTGATAATATTATTAAACACTATTTAACAGATGCTCTGTGTATGAAAAATCACATCAAAGTGTGATTGTCGATCAAGTTCTCCCTCTCTCTCGTGATATATATATATATATATATATATATATATATATATATATATATATATATATATATATATATATATATATATATATATATATATATATATATATATATATATATATATATATATATGTATATATATATGTATATATTGCGGCCGGCCACTAGGATAGGTTTGCCCCCCCCACTCGCGAAAGAGTTGGTACGCCACTGCCGCTGTTTCCGTGCGGGGAACCGACTCTGCAACCTAAGACACTCTAATATCGAGATGAAGGGTAATCGTTAGCTCTGAGTGTTTATTCGTGAGTGTTCAGGTAATTATTCGGGGGAATCGTGTGCAACCACAATGCAACACCACTTGGCCTCTATCGCACGCAGGCCCTTAAGGAACTGAAATTCGCTTGCCAAACCAACGAAGTGTTGGCAAACACACGCGAATTCTTACCTTGTGGACAGCAGACGATGTAGCTGCACTTGGGTTCCGTCACTTCCGTCGCTTTGCACAAATGGCGTCACACACACGATGTTGCTAATAATTGTGGGGAGTCAGTTGGAACAGTCGGGGCAATCTAGAAAATTAATTTTTAAAGAATCTGCGCATCTCTCAAGCCTCTGATTTCGCATGAATGATGTAAACGTGCGAAATAACGTTGCCAGCGAATTTTATTGAGATCCATGGAACTCAAAATATCACCGGTGTTGGCCTTCAACTGCCATGTGCGTTAAACGCAGCTGCCCAGCACGAGAGTGCTAGGCAGCTGCCACAGTTCCACGTGCCACAGTTTAAAAGAAAAAGAAGTATCAAACCGCGTCGAAAAGTCTAACACTATCATAAAAACTTGGACCATCTCCCCGAAGGGAACCCTGATGGGATGCGAAGCAGCAGCGGTCCGCACGGCGTTGACCCGGTTGAAACGGGCGTCATCGCAGATAAATGAGCCGAAAAAGTGTTTCCACTCGACGCGCGGTCGAGCGTTGCGGGCGGTGGAGAGGGTGAAGCGAGAGAGAAGTGACACGTTCAGAGGCGTTGCGAGCGGGCGGAGTGAGGGAAGCGTGCGAGGGGAGCGTGACCTCACGCGCAGCTGTGGCGTGACCTACTTGGCAACGCTCGAACACCTACGGCGAGGGGAACGCGTTGCGGCGCATTCCTACGGACGCACGTAACGTACGGCGTTACACACGTGAGTCAAGTAGCTGCTTCGCACCTAAAAATTGTTTATTAAACACGGATTCCGCGCTCTCTCATATTGGTAATGAATGTACAGCTAGGTAGTCACCACTCACCAGTAAAAGAAGTGGCGTGCAAACGCGAACACAAGAGAGAAGTCAAGACAAAACAGGAAACACAACATGGTGGCTGTTGTCATGCCTCCTATCTTGTGTCCGTGTTTGCACACTCCGTTTTTTAGATGTGAAGCATCTTATGGCGAAGCTTAATCCGGTGGTGGTGGTGGTGGTGGTGTGCCGCGTGGCCTCACTTACTGCGCATGCGCGAACCCTTTCAAAAAAAAAACCTCCTCTCCCCCTTTTTCTCCTCATCCCTCCCCGCGGCAACCACACCCTCACTGCGCATGCGCCTCCCCTCCTCTCTGTCCTCCTACGCTCCCCCTCTCTCCTCTAGGCATCCCTGCCCGCGGCGTTCACACTCCCACTGCGCATGCGCGTCCCCTCCCTCTCTACTCTCCTACGCTCCCCCCTCTCTCGCCTCGCGACGCCGACGCAGGCAGCGTCTGCTAGCGAGTTTCTTGGTTGAAAAAACCGACTGCTCGCGCTGCACAACCGTTCACTGGCCACCCCGTATATATGGCAATGGATCTTGACCTGCAAGGTGGTGCCGGTGGGAGATTTCTCCTGTGTGTTGTTGAAGAATAAAAAAATTCGCAGCGTGCGCTTTAACTAAAAGCGGACTGCGGGTCTCTGTGTCATATCGGAGTCTTCCGTCTCTCATTGCCCATTAGCAGCGATTGGCATGTTCCAGTAGAAAACACCGCTCCATCACTGCGTGCTTTGCGACTCCCCAGTTTTCTCTCCTGCGCAACGCTGCGATGAGCGCCAGCGTCAACGCCGCCGCCAGTGTAAGCGTTAGCGCCCGCTGCTTCACATCTACACATGGTTCCCTTTAGCGGGAGAATGTGTAATTTTTAACTCTAATCCCTTACAACTAGCATAGCTCTTTGTTATCTTAAGCTAAGCAGTTCTTCGTCACTGGCGCACATATGTGTTTCTTCTTGCAGGTATTTGAAGTCTTCCCCCATGCAATTGCTTTGTTTGATGCGGATGAAGACGGAGATCTGGACTGTGTGATGGTTGTGAAGCAAGATTTTGATCAGATCACTAAGACAGCGAGTTATGTAATGCTGCTGCCGTCGCTAAATGAACGACCAGGGTGAGTAAGTACAAACTGGGGCCTTAAAGTGTTTTGTTGCTAAGTGACTGATTCAGCGTTACCAAAATAAATGAGAAAATAGCCGGACCTAATGTTCGGTTGGTTTTAGCCGCATAAAATGAAATACAGAATAGGAAAGCAGGAAGATGACAACACAAGTTGTCATTGGTGTGAGAGAGTTCTCCGTTAATTTCGTTTTGTGCTCTTCTTACTTAAATTTATTCATATAACAAAAATTAATGTCATACCTCCGAAGCGTGTACTGTTTTCAGTCTCCTTCGGTGGTACAGTTATTACAGTGCTCGGGTGCTGACCCGAAAGTCGGGGGTTCCATCCCAACCATAGCGGTCTCATTTCGGTCCAGGCGAAATGCTAGTGGTGCACGTACTGCAAAATGTCAGTGCACGTTAACGAACAGCAGGTGGTCGAAATTTCCGTAGCCCTCTACTCCGGCACGCCTCATGATCAAATCCTGGTTTTGGCACGTAAAGCATTATACGTTATTGTTGCCCTCTTTTCATTGTCTGTTGCTTTCATTCAATTCAGGACGTAATCTCTGCATTGACGTTATATGAAAATGTCTCCCTTTCACACGTCGCTGCATAAACGTGCAGTATTTCTTAAGAACCCGATGTCACACAAAGAACATCTGAAACCTTCATGCTACGACAGTGACGACAAAGAAAATTCTGGCAGATATCACATTTTGGTAATCGACTTCATGCGAAGCTGTCAGCTAGTAGCACCCTGTTTAAAATGTTGTACCTTTGAGTCAAGTCTTACTATATTATCACGTCTCATTCCATCTCATTCCATGCCCGTGCCATCTCATGCCATCTCATTCCATGCCCGTGGCAATATGTATCTACTTGTCTGTACGAATTTTGTAGCAGTGCGCTAATCGTGGGCTCCCCATGCATGTCGAGAGCAGTGCATGTAAGAGGTAACTTAATAGGGTCGACGTGACGTCAGCGCTCGCGTTGCAGCACAGACATCGCTTTTAATCAAGAAATATTTTTAGCTCCCGCTGTGAGCGACCTTCAAGTGGCCTTGAGCCAAAAGCCAGAGCCGTTATCCGTGTGCTCAAACAGGGGAGATTGTTGAACAACAGTCCAGGGGACTACAACTGCACCGTGCAACAAAAGACCGTCGAAACTAAACTAAACGACCGTCGAAACACGAAGACAAATATATGGTTTATCCTATTCCATTTTGTCGCTGTCATAGGTTGGCGTCAGCGTACTTACTCTTATGTGCATTCAAAGAACCCCAAGTGGTGAACATTATTGAGTACTTCACCACTATGACATGTGGAGTCGATAAGCAACTGCGAGCGTGCAACGCCTGCGAGCCGTGGCGCCCGACGCATCGTTACGTAAAATGGAGTGTGATCAGGTTGCCTTGATGTTTCAAAGATCGCCAATACTAGTGCCAGTGCTAGGACACAATCGTCCTTGCTTCCGTTTTCTATGTGCGTTACAGATGCCTAAGGGCGTGACTGCAAATGACACAGGGATGTGTGGCCTTAATGGGATGTTTGTACTGTTGTTGAAATTATTGACCCGAATAACTGCCCCCCCACCCCCGTAGATTGCTAGTTGCAGCTTTTTAGTGCTTTCGTATGTTGTGCTCTCTTGAAAATCTAGAATCATAAAATCGCGCACCTGGTGTCACTTGTCATTTACAGCAATTACAGCAAGACATGCAACGCTATTTCTGGCTGCCTTTGGGGTACCCATTCATATATTCCACTCCATATTTATGTTATGATTATCCTAATGGTTGCTCTTCTCATTTCCCCAATATTTCAGAGAGAATCACACCTACTACTTCAAGGAAGGACAAGCACTTGACAAACCAGTCTTGGAAGTGAATAGTTGCCAAATGAATAGTGGCTAAAGAGCAAGGCTTTCTCGGCAGGTAATTTGGCGGCAAAATTATAATAATATCTGGGGTTTTACGTCCCAAAACCACGATATGATTATGAGAGACGCCGTAGTGGAGGGCTCCGGAAATTTTGACCATCTGGTGTTCTTTAACGTGCACTGACATCGCACAGTACACGGGCCTCAACCATTTCGCCTCCATCGAAATGCGACCGCCGCGGCCGGGGTCGAACCCGCGACCTTCGGGTCAGCAACCGAGCACCTTAGCCACTGCTCCACTGGCGGCAAAGTTACCATGCTCAGTGTTACCATTTGGTAATGATATATAAGCTATTATTTCTCTGTGGGATGGTGCAGCTCATATCAGAGCATAATTTCCAATGGAATGCTCTTTTTCTTGCTTTTTCGCCAATTTTATTCAAGTCCAAGGACAAACAAGGGGACGTGCCCACGTGCGGTGGTGTTATAGGGGCGTGCAATCGTTGTCGCCAACTACCCCCTCGTTCACTTTGTTGTTACGATAGAAGTGGTATCCACACTCGATAGGCCTTTCTGCCGTCGCCGTCATGTTCCATATAAAGTCTAAGTCAATGGCATTGCCCGGCGAGTTATATATTCTATGTGAGAGTAAATGCGGTAAAGGCCTACCGACGCTTGCAGATTAAGCAGATATTAAACGCATCAGCCAAGTAAGTCGCGCGAAGGCGCATGAAGCTGTGCCGGAGAGGAACCTGCGTCACTCGAGTAGGAACTGCGAAATTTCATTCAACGGGCGTGCTCACACGCGGTTCCGCGAGCGCTATCTCCCCAGAGATGAGGCGACGGCTGATGCCCTAATTAATACGTACTGCGTCAAATAATACGTCACTACTGACTTTGTGCTGAAGGGATACACAGCACAAATGTCGCTTTGCTCGCTGCGGTGACTCTGTTCCCTAGCTCCACTGTTTCGTAGAGTTACACTAGATCGCATCTTAAAGGAGTTAGCTGCTAGCCTTACTTCATATAACATTTCAGTGTGTTGCTATCGCATCCATTGCTTCGACCCTTGCGAGAAAACTGTGACACTCTCTTAACGCGCACTTAAGCAGGCATTTTTCGGTGCTGTGCTAACTGTAAACTTTTTCAAGGCCTAGCGCACGAAGATAAGTAGGAGCTGCTTATCTGTTCCGGTTACTGTAGTTCTAAGCGCATCTGAGTAACATTTTCCCAGTCAAAGACAATGAATCGCCGCTTTTTAGGAGCGAAGCTCCTTAGGCTCGCACGATGTCCGTTGTCGCCGTCGTCGTCGTAGGTCCCCGTCGGAACAGCTGCGGCGCCGCTCCTAAAACATTTCTCAGCAAGCGTATCGATCAAGGTCATGGCTTCTATTGCAGAACCGTTCGTAGAGCGCACGCAGTGCGCATACCGACCGCGCACAGTTGTTGCGCTGCGACGGCGCTGCTCCGAAACCCCTCTCCGAGCAAGTGCACAACGTCATGCGCAGAACCATTCACAGAGCGCTCGCAGCACGCATACCGACAGCGTCCAGGTGTTGCGCCGCTGCCGCGCCGCTCGTACCAAGAACGCGCATACAAGCCATGCACAGCGCGCTGCATTGCTCGCAAGCCGCTCGTACTTACACCGCGCAGCGCTAACGCATCGATTAATGGCGTAACACTTAGTAAAATAAAATGACGTAGACTAGATTCCAAGGATCTTCGCTCCATCATCAGCATTCACTTCGAGGATCTGAAGTAAATTTCTTCCTTATTTCTTTTCATCTATACATTTGCCGCAAGTCATGTCTCCCATACTTGAAGATGGCATCAAATAAGTTAACACGGCCCTGTTTTAGAAACGCGCGGTAATAATTATATAATAAACTTTCTACACTTTATAACTTACGCTCCGCATTATACACGTCGTCCTACAGTATTTTGGTCATGTACACCTCATATTGCCACGTGCTATTCTTATTTTCGCTTTTGTTGTATTCGGTTTTCGCCCACAAAGACCGTCAGCAAAGCTCAGCTCAAACCGCGCCTTATTGTTCTAGAACCTTCGCGATTATTGTAGATCGTTTTGTTAAGATTGCGCGCAAGACGCGACCACTCGAGATTATTCCAGAGCTTGCGCGATGACCAGTGATAAGGCTATAATGTTCGACGCGTGATGCATAAAAGCCGGCGCGCTCCAACGATGTTCAATTGATCGACGGCCGACGCTCTGTCCGGCGCTATCAGTGCCAGCGTGTATTGTTGTAATCTTACTTTCCGTTTACCGGCCACAAGTTCGGTCTAATAAACAGTTTCTTCCTGGACACGTAGCCTGCTGCCTTCGTCGACGTCACGACCACGTGACAATATGAGGACACCTAAAGAAAAATTATTACGACACACTTATTTGCGATTGCTCTCAAGTAAGGACAGAGGAATGTTTCAGAACGATATCATTGGTCCATAGGTCATAGGACGCTTAGCGTCCATGTTATGTTTTGATTTAATTTATACTGGCGAAATGTCAGCAAACCTCTTAAGAGCAGTTGGCAACATAAAAAAAGTTGTGAATGGCGGACTCGCTCTCTTTTTGTGCTATTTTTTGTCTTCAGGCTATTTAGTCTTAACTTGAGAGCACAAACATGCCTTGGATAGCTCTTAATGAAATCTGATGGCGGAAAAACACGCAAGTGCAGCTCTCCTGATTTGAGGACGCCATTCGGCAGGCGTTCCGTTGTGCAGTGGTAGTGCACAAGCATTTCTTCGTTCGAAATCGGTATGTATAAGCTAGCCCAATTGATGAGGCTTATATTGTTCTTCTAAAAGCATTTCAGGTGCTAAACTGAAGCCCCTAAAATAACTGAAGCTTGAACGACGAGAGAGCACTTCCGTGCGCACTTCTAGTGACAGCATAATTCCAACAAAATAGCTGAACAACTCCGTTGTTCATATTGCGCCTAGCTATGCTGATCACCACCCTGAAGGGACGCCGAAGTGCTACCGTTGTAAACAGATATGCATAATCCAGATGCTGAGGTCTATCTTCAAAGAGATTTGTAAAAAAAAAAAAAACACAAGGGAGGGGTGCGCTGCATGGAATAAGTGCGTTATACAGCAATGACGTTCGAAACACGCAGAGGCCACCTGAGGATGTTTTATCACCTCCTTATAGCAATTGTTGAGAACGAATTAATTCGGTGGAAGGGGCTCAAAGGCGAGGTAAAGGCAACGAACCCCTCTCTAATTCGGCAGGAGGGTCCCCAGAGCTGCCATCTATTGCATTGAAGTAGCTCATGAACGCAACCGACGGGTACGTCCTACCGAATCTCCTCATGCGACAAAAAGAGGTCGCAGTATTACGTGAGCGATGAGAGATTTTATAGTGGTGACCACTTTACGAATAACACCGCACACAAGCACGCCTATCATTGCCGCAGTGAGTTTTTCTGCAGCAAGCGCACGAAATCCTTCGCGCGGTGAAATGTACAGGGGAGGGGTGGGTCAAAAGTTCACAGGCCACTATCCCATGTATTCCTATGGTAGCGTGGCCCTGCGAACTGTTGACCAGCACTGTACCACTATGTCTTCAATACTACGAGTATTTACACACTACCTAGGTGCACCTAACGCCATTAGTCTTGCGCGGTTAGACGAAGAATTTTTAAGCGCTCGTTTTAAATGCGAAGCATTTCTTAGCGAACTTCGGCGAGTTTGAGCGTATCTATCTATCTATCTATCTATCTATCTATCTATCTATCTATCTATCTATCTATCTATCTATCTATCTATCTATCTATCTATCTATCTATCTATCTATCTATCTATCTATCTATCTATCTATCTATCTAGCCGCCTACGACTTTGTGCTCTCCTGGCCGTATCGTTAATGGGATTTATACCAAATTTGGTATGGCATAACATGACCGTATGACGAACATAAATGGCTGGTCATATCATGAAAATCATGATTAACTTGTCATGAAAAGTATGATTTACATGCCACGCTCATGGCGCGCTCGCGGCCGTTTCGTTAGCTTGATATACACCAAATTTGGGATTGAGTGACGTGACTGTATGACGAACATAAATTACAGGTGGTAATATGCAAATAATGACGTGCATGTCATGAACAACGTGATTTGATTTACATGCCACGCTCATGGCGCGCTCGCGGCCGTTTCGTTAGCTTGATATACACCAAATTTGGGATTGAGTGACGTGACTGTATGAAGAACATAAATGACAGGTGGTAATATGCAAATAATGACGTGCATGTCGTGAACAACATGATTTGATTTACATGCCACGCTCATGGCGCGCTCGCGGCCGTTTCGTTAGCTTGATATACACCAAACTTGGTATTGAGTGACGTGACTGTATGACGAACATAAATGACAAGTGGTAATATGGAAATCATGACATGTCATGTGCGACATGACTTGCATGCCACGCTCATGGCGTGCGTGCTCGCGGCCGTTTCTTTAGCTTGATATACACCAAACTTGGTATTGAGTGACGTGACTGTATGACGAACCTAAATGAGTAGTCGTAATATGAAAATCGTGACTTGTCATGTGCGACATGACTTGCATGCCACGCTCATGGAGCGCTCGCGGCCTTTCGTTAGCTTGACATACACCAAATTTGGTTTTGAGTGACATGACTGTATGACGAACATAAATGACAACTGGTAATATGGAAATCATGACTTTTCATGTGCGACATGACTTGCATGCCACGCTCATGGCGTGCTCGCGGCCGTTTCGTTAGCTTGATATACACCAAACTTGGTATTGAGTGACGTGACTGTATGACGAACCTAAATGAGTAGTCGTAATATGAAAATCGTGACTTGTCATGTGCGACATGACTTGCATGCCACGCTCATGGCGCGCTCGCAGCCGTTTCGTTAGCTTGATATACACCATATTTGGTATTGAGTGACATGACTGTATAATGAACATAAGTGGCAGGTGATAACATGAAAATCTTGGCATGCATGTCATCTACAACGCCATTTACATGCCACGCTCATGGTGCGCTTGCGTCCAGTTCGCTAGCTGGATATACACCAAAAATTGGTATTACGCGACGTGACTGTATGACGAACATAAATGATAGGTCCTAACATGGTAAAACATGACATGCAAATTATGTAAAGCATGATCTGCTCCTTCCTGGCTGCTTCGCATTACATCGATTCCCACAGTGCGTGGGATCTGCCGGCTTTTTTCTTTGCTAGACACAATAATAATGAGAACCAGCAAACAAAATAACCAATGAATGTATAAGGGATGCCATTTGTACTAATTAGAATACGAATGTCAATAAGGGAAAGTGGACGAAAAGATATCTTGCCACCGGTGGGGACAGAACCTGCAACCTTGGATGACCACCGCTGTACACATTGAGCTACAGCGGTGGTCATCACCCCCGTCAACGTCATTGGGTATATGTGCGCATTAAAACTTGGGCGTGTTATTCAGCGCAGATTGCAAACCATTGCGGCGAGTGCGGAAAATTCTTTTTTCGGCCTGCTGTCGTCACATCGCACGTGATCTTGTTTACGAGCTGGCAGCTGACCAATCATCCTCGTAAACTACGTAAAGGCATCAAGTCCGCTAGAAGGAGACCCTCGCTATGAAGGGGGGAAAGAAGGGATGTTCTAAGGGCTTGTTTTTTTTTCTTTGTTAGACACAATATTAATGCGAACTAGTAGAGAATAATATCAAGAAAAGTATAGGGGATGTTATTGCACTAATTATGACATAAGTGTTAAGCAGGTAAAGTGGACATTGCTCAGCATGAATTTGATGCGCACCATACCCTTCAAGGACTGCTATCTTCGAAGTTTGTAGAGATCCTCCCGACGGCTCTTGTCATCGCCGTCGACAAGTGCCGGAGAACAGACTGGCCTCCTCTCTGTACCTTTTGTCTAATCGCTTTCTCTCGCCTTTGTTTAACCCGATGATTCCCTTTCGGCAGTGCTGTGGTGTTCTCCCTTATGCACTAAAATAATACCCAGGGCGTCTTCAGATGAGACATTCGGTGGAGGTACGACAACCGCCTTTAATTTCGCTGGAAAAATTTTGCTTTGCGGTCCGAGTCTCCAGGACAACAACGCCATTGTTAATTTCGTGAAAACAAAAATTGCCCTCGGCCAAAAAGCTCCGGCAGTCTCCACTTAGCCAACACTACCTTTTGCGAAGAGCACGCACATTTCATTTTGACGAGATCCTACAAAAAGACTTTTGCACTAGTTGGTCTGAAAATGTTTATCCTATAATATGAAGAGCGTGAATTTATAAAATGTGGTTATCTTGCAGTTTTGAAGCCCTTGTTTAATAAAAGCCGCGAATATGGCACATTGGTCAATAATGCCGTAATTTCAGATTTTCTTGTTCCGCTGGAATGACAGCCGGTATTTTAAAAAAATTCCAGAGCGTTGCCACACGTTAAGTTAACAATTATACCGAATATATTTGACGAGTGTTACGCCAAACACGAAGTTTCATGAGGGCCACCTAGTCGGCGTAAGTTGGGAAGGGCGCGCTGCAGACTGTTGTCTACGTTCCCCAGTCCACCCTACAACACCAACGCAGACTGTTCTCTCGCGGGAAAGAATTCTTCCGTCGTCCCTAGGCTGGGGACTGAAAGTATTTAAAGGGCCCCCCAAACCACCCAGAGGTCAAAATTTAGTTGTACGACCCTTCAACGAGCATGTATTCCACGAGAATTTTTTTCGGAATGGTGTCGTAATAACGGACTTGTACGCGTATGGTGATCCAAAAGAGGCCCTTTCTCCTTTCGCCCTTTTATTTGCTATGCATCGCCTGTCGGCTGATCACTCCTCCTGGCCGAGTGCTCTTCTTCACCATGCGAGGATGAAGTGCGGCAAGCGCGCGTGCCGGCGAGCAAACACCGCGTTCTCTTTGTGGAAGACATGACCACACGTGAATGTTCTCGCGGTCTACGCTGGGGAGTTCCGGAAGGCCCGAAGAGGACAAGACATTTCTTTTTGGAATTTGTGGATCACCCAGGGCTCGTAGCGCTGCCGCGTTTGACTATGTTGATCGGGACGGCATTCGGGACACGATGTGCATTTTTACTTCACATGTAAAGAAAAATCATCAGAGGTGGTTTAGATGCCCTCTAAGGCCGAACCAGCCCGTTGTAGAACCGTATGGCCCCCAGATGCATCCTATAAACTGGCTGGCACTGCATGCAGGTGTCGTTGTGTCAACCGAATAATTTCGAACACAATTTATATAACTGGTATGAAATGTAATAGACTACATGCAAGGAAGGAAGGAAAACGAGAGAGAGGAAAGGCAGGGATGTTAACCAGTTTGGCATAACCGGTATGCTACCCTGCACAGGGGGAAGGGATGGGGAAGATTGAAAATATTATATTATATTCATTATGCGTGTACGGAAAGCACGTGAAATCTCTACGGTTCATAAAAACCGTACGCACAGCAGTGGCATCCAAAACAATTTTATTTTGGGATATTCTGCTTCAACGACGCATATTAAGTAACCACAAGTTGCGTTGTGGTTAGTTTGCTGTGCCACCAACATGAAGCAGATGGCGTATTCAGTGTGCATTCAAAAGGATCTTGATACTATTTTTTTCGTCAAATAATATGTTGGTGCACCATTAAATATTTTGCTACGACTTACAGCTCCATCAGTAAGCAGCGCCTGTTGTAATTGACGAGCTAAACCGTCGCATTCTTTTCCATATATTTGCGGAAAGTTCACCTGAAGGATACAATAAATATTTCACAGAAGTAAACCATTCCTTCACACCTATTTCTTTGCTCATCTCATTCAAATCTTGAGTTTGCCGTAATTCCATTACAAAGTTCTTTTGCGAACACGCTAATTCCATATGCAAGCGTGTTTGGTTCCCGCCCACGTCAAACTTTTTTTTCTCATTTTTCAGGCATCGATGAGCAAATGGGCACACTTCATTTACAGTAACTACAAAAATTGCGCCGTAGTGGAACATCGCTGTCAAGGACAAACAAAGTAAGTCTCCATTATAACTTATACTAGCCAACGGATGCTGCTCTTCGGTCCGCAGGTTCCACATACGAACATAATAAGGTCGTGCAGCAGTTCCGAACAAACCGCATGAAGCCAAAAATGTCACAGTTTCGCCACTGGGGTGAAGCAATGTATGCGATAGCAAGATATTAGTTTGTCACCTGAAGAACGACAAGCAGCTCGATACTTGCAACGCGCCGCTGCAGCACAAAGAAGGACGCTCGAAAAGGACGCATAGGTAAACGCAGGGCAAGCGTTAACTAACAACTGTCGCAGTTGTTACGTGTTTGTATTTGAGCAATGCGCTGCGAGTGGCCACAATGCAGAAGCCGACGCTGTTGTTGTTGCCTCTGACATGGCTCATACCCACTAAGGAGGGGGGATTGGCCAAGGATTGATTATATGATTATATGACTTTTCGACGCTGTTTGACACTTATTTTTATTTTAAACTGCGGCACGTGGAATGACCCCTCTGCGTCTCCTGACACGCGGTGGCGTCTGACGCCAAGTGTGCCCGGTGTTCTTCTTTTTAGGGGCGAAGCTCCTTATGCCGTGGGTCGTGCGTCCCCTGTAGTTTGTAGTACGTAGTAGCCATCTGCGTAACCAGCAGTATCTCCCTGTGTGATGACGATGACGCTGCCATCACGGCACACCACATGGAATGTACCCACTATGCGTCATAACGATGACGCTGATGACGATGACGATCGCGATGCCATACAACACATGGCATCGCGATATGGTCTCACATGCATATCGTTTGACCACATGCAACCAACCACCATCACGTTTACCGATGAACCTCCGCAGCTTCGCCCACTCATCATCATTCACTCCGTGGATATGCTGTGACTTTTTAGGGGCGAAGCTCCTTATCCCGTGGGTCGTGCGTCCCTTGTATGTAGTAGCCACCTGCGTGATGACGATGACGATCGCCATGCCATACAACACATGGCATCGCGATATGGTCTCACATGCACATCGTAACTGCGTAACCAGCACAGAGGGAGATACTGCGTAACCAGCAGTATCTCCCTGTGTGATGACGATGACGCTGCCATCACGGCACACCACATGGAATGTACCCACTATGCGTCATAACGATGACGCTGATGACGATGACGATCGCGATGCCATACAACACATGGCATCGCGATATGGTCTCAAATGCACATCGTTTGACCACATGCAACCAACCACCATGGAATGTACCCACTATGCGTCATAACGATGACGCTGATGACGTTGACGATCGCGATGCCATACAACACATGGCATCGCGATATGGTCTCACATGCATGTTGAAATATCGTTTGACCACATGCAACCAATCACGTCTTTGATGATGTACCTCCGGAGCTTCGCCCACTCATCATCATTCACTCCGCGGATATGCTGTGTTTTTTTTCCCCTTCAACATCATGAGTGGTACAGAAGGGAGCCACTTGTAGATGCTAAGCATCTTATAGCGGTGGCATGTCCCGCGGCGTCGTCGGCGTCCGCCCTCACACTGCGCATGCGCAACTCTCCTCCTTCCCTCTCTCGAACACCTGCGCTTAACTCTCTCCACTTCTCTCCTACCACCTGCTTGTGCTTCTCCTGCGTTCTCGCTTCTGCTGTCGCGGCGCATGCGCTACTCTCATCCTCTAGTCTCCTCTCCTTCAAGTGTGAATATAAAGCGGGTAGAGCCAACACTCTCTGGTGCTGTTAGAGCGCTCCTCCTCCCCGCGCTGCGGCCGCGCACTCTCCTCCTTTACGCGGGCGTTTACGCAGGCGTTTGGTCGCCTTCTCTCCTCTCCTCCCCCCACGCTGCAGCCTGTAAACCCATCCATCCTCTCCCTCCCCCTTTTATTGCGATAGCAATTATATGGACACTCGCGGCTGGTTTTCGCCGTCGGCGTCGGCGTCGGCGTCCGCGTCGGCGTCGGCGTCATTTGCCGTATATGTATATGTATATATATAACCGGGCCCGCCCGTCGTTCGTGAGCTTGAAAAGACGCGAGGGGGGGGGGGGGGTCCCTCGAGCGACCTTCGATTTTACGAGCGGGGGCGCGCGCGTTATCTCCCCTTCTCGGCGGCCGACAGCGGGCGGGGGGGCGGGGGGCGACGTTCAATTTTACGAGCGCGGGCGCGGGCGCGTGCTTTATCTCCCCTTCTCGGCGGCCGGGCCGGCGTACCCTTCTACGTGCTGCGCTTTCAACGCGAAGAGAATTCTCTTAAACAAGCGTTTTCTAGAGTTGCGTGAGATCGGATCCAAAAAGAGTTAGCTGCCAGCCTCACTTCGTATAACATTACAATTTTTTGCTATCGCATTCATTGCTTCACCCTTGCGGTGAAACTGACTTTTTTTATGTAACCGCGTGCGCTCGGTCGAGGAAGTACCGCTTGAATCGTGCGGACCCTCCGTCGGTTCCCGGCCGCTGCAGTTGTCTCGACAGCCTCGCTACCCTCGCGGCAGACTCGCGTTGTCTCTCTGTTGCGGAAGCGGTAGCTCGACGCTGACGCTTGGCTTCGACAGCCGAGTGAACGTAAACAGGAAACTGGGTGTGCACCTCCAATGCTGCTTCGCATCCCCTCATGGTTCTCTTTAGTGGGAGATGGTGTAATTTTTTCATGAGCATCTCAAGGGCAGTTTTCAATTTGAAAGAAACTGTAAAAGCGTTGCGTGATAGTAAACACGCTCAAGCTGTTCCGAGATCTGCGTACCACGAGCGGCAAATGGTGCATATGAATAGCTCGCCGTTATATCGCTGGCACGAGCATGGCGTGTGGCAGTGTTGGCTAGCGCAGCAGGCTGCGGAGTGAGGGGTCGCTGGTTCGAATTCCCGATCAGGTGGTTTGGAATTTTTTCTACTGATTTATTTATCTATATGCCTTTTTAGGGGCGAAGCTCCTCAGGGTGTCGGTCGTTCCCTCCTCTGTAGTAGTTGTAGTAGTATGTACGTAGCCACCTCTAGTTTATGAATTGCTCAATAGATGGCGTTGTGTGTATATGTCCTTGGAAATAATATCGCTAGATGGCGTTAGTGGTTTTTCGTATACTTTGATGATTAAAGATGATAGATGGCGCTGTTATAATAAGAAAAGGTGCTCGCTCTTGGCGCGCTTTCTCTTTCGCTCGGAGTCACAAAACCAGGGCAGCCGGTATCTGCGGAGCATGCGGCGGCTCCGGTACTCACGGCGGCACAACCCATAGCCAAGGACGCGTGGCTCTCACAACTCACAGCAGCGTTCTGTGGCCATGCATGCGGAGGCGAGGCGTTGCGTCGAGCGCTGGTGTGGACTTCGGCGTCTGAGTAGGTGGCATCGTCTTCCCTGTCGTGGAACGCGAACTGGCGTTGTCGCTGAGGCTGGGAGCGCCCGGAACACAAGTCGGCGACGCTCGTGCCCAGCTCACGATCGAACACGCAGGATCATGCAAAGACGTGACACGTGTTGTCACGTCTTTGCATAATCGAGTGGGCAATGTACGGGGGGGGATTCACGGTTACCCGAATGATCCCTCCGAGCTTCGCCCACTCACCATCATTCACTTCGTGGATATGCTGTGATTTTTATATATACACATACATATACATATAGGGGACATGAAGGCGACGACAAAAATCAGCCGAGAATGTTCCATATAATTGCTATCGGAATAAAAGTATAAAGGCTACAGAAATGGGCCGACGCATGTACCATATAAAAACTGTGGAACTCTTCATGAGTAGAGAATAAATGTTGATGAGTTTCTTGTTTCTAATCGTGAGAAAGCAGGAAATTAAACACACTCATTAATATTTTGCCGGAGAGGGATCTGATCCCTGGACCTTGGGCCATGTAGTTCTAAATTTAGTGACAACGGTGGTTCGGGCCCTATGTCGATCTTCTGGGCCACATTTACCTGCATTCACCTACGACCGGATCCGGGAAAAGTGCGTCAGTTCCGATCGCGCCACCGTGGGGGATGCGGTGCGTTGATCAAACAGCAGGTATAAAATACCTACAAGCTTTTCACATGGGGCACCTGGCGAACACACTACATAATTTCCAGTTTTTACAACAGCTGTCTTTGACGCCTATTGTATTTGGAACCAAAATATTGGGAGGGAATGGGCGCAATATTTAATAAAAACTGCTTCAACGTCCCGTAAAGATAGAAAACGATCGAGAAATGTTCTTCACTGCTATCTAATCTGTTAGTACGATCAAAAACACTCATTTTTGTATGAAAATCAGAGAGCGCTGTGAAAGCTACTGAAATTAAATGCGGAAACGAAAATTCGCTTGCAAAACATCTCTCTTTATTTCATCCTTCTGCTACCCGGCTCAAATAAACTATGCTCAACATGTTGTTGCTCAACACTCTTACGGGGATATCTAAGGACATTTTGGGGAAAAAAGAAACATGGCTATGAGGCCATATTGCAGAATTTCGCAGAGTTTAGATAGATAGATAGATAGATAGATAGATAGATAGATAGATAGATAGATAGATAGATAGATAGATAGATAGATAGATAGATAGATAGATAGATAGATAGATAGATAGATAGATAGATAGATAGATAGATAGATAGATAGATAGATAGATAGATAGATAGATAGATGCGTGCACGCATGCATGCAGACATACAAATGAGCATACACGCTTATAGGTATTGCATCAGTAGCGTTTTCGTTCGCTGATCTTTCCAGGAAATATACGTCCGTTTATTATTTACGAAAAACAGCGGAAGCACTTTCCCTGTTTGACTTCTTTCGGTGTGCCAGTGTCTTTTTTGTTTGTTTTTTTCCTCCATTTAATGTTTGTGCGTCCTTTACGCAACCATTAAATATATAAGATGAAGTTGCTTTCATTTCCAGACTGCGCCTTGTCGGTTATGAAAGATGCGGTGCACAGTTTCCCGCAAGAATGTTTCGACCAGTTCGAGGACAACTGCGCCAATGCGGTCGCGCGCTTCGACGATGAAAATTGCAAAGACATTTTCGACAATGTCTAGGGGCACTCCTCGCCTGAGTGTACTTTAGTGAGTCTTCACTCACTATTGCTGAATAAAAAATTACAGCTTGCGAGGGCGCTTAACTTGATTTTGATTTATCGCTTCTGGCGTGCTCTAAAAGATCCTTCGCGTGACGTATGCTAATTTCGGGAGCATGCGCGCCGTAAACAACAAAACTGTAATATCATTTTAACATTCAATGGAAGTTATGGGGTCTGCTTAGCCAGTGCTTTAGATATGTGTTGAAGACTTCAAATTGAGGGCCGCAGTAGGATAGTAATAGGCACGACATCTGCTACGCCAACTGTGACGTCTTATTGACGTCATCCTTGGCTTGGAGAAGGTTACGTGGGGTCTAGGGGGCAACAGGTTACGTCAGCGCATCATGACCCTGAGTCTTTCCTACTGTCGTTTATTTTATGTTTTTACTTTTGGCTCTTCTTTGGCGTTTTCACGAGCGCTCTAGCGTCACGAACAATGTAATTCTAGCCCTCTGCAGAGCGCAGCGGAAGCGCGTGATGGCACACCATCGCAAACGCGGTAACTGTGTAGTACAGCAATGCTCAAATTAGCCAATGGTCGTGTCCATCCCGCTGTTACATCATCGAGGGGCCGGTGGTTCCCTCGATAGCGTGATTTGCTAGGAGAAAAGCGAACAAAATGCACGTTGCCTTCAAGTGAATAATAAAAATTATTCACAGCTGATTTTACCTAATGAACTGATTAGGCGCAATCGAATCTAAACAATACCTTAACAAGCACCACATGACGATAAACCATATGTTGCTGTCATTCAGTTCGTGTTAACAACGTTTTTTTTCTTCCGTTTCTTTCTTGTCATTGTACTCACTTAAAACAAAGACATTCACCAACTTAACAATTTCAACACCTCAATGTTTATTCACTTAACCTATACCCAGCATGGTCACTGTTGGGCTTACACTGTCTTGTGTGCGGCCATATAGCATTCCACCAAAGTATTTTTAGGGTACGCTGGGCTGGCCCACTTTTGTTGATTTTACTGACAACTGATCAGAGTTGGTGAATCCCTTACAAACTATATTCCTAGCGAAGTAATTCGGAGCAGCTTTCTTCGTCATAGGGCTTCGTCGCATCCTTACATGTGTTCTTGTACTCGGCCATGCAATCTTCTGGGATGTCGTGAAAAGTTTTCGTCGTGGTCCACAATAAGCACTCTGTGAAAGAGAATTGACAAATAGCGTTCGTCAATATGCAGGACGGGCACAATCGGACCCAGCGTTCGAAAATCAGCACAGGCAAACGTGAAAGGGTGCGAAGTAACCGGTGCTTTGGCCTAGCCAAGCAAAATGGTATTGTTATGGTCCATCGAGATTGGTCGCAAAAGTCGGAACGAAAAGTGATAGGTAACCAATTGCCGCAGACATCAATACGCGGCCTACGAATGAAGCGCGACTAGATGAACAGGGGATAAATAACGAAAATCAAATATTTAATGGAATTTTCAAATATATTTTTTAAATTTTAAATGCGACAAAATGAACAAAGAATTGACGTTAACGGCTCACCTGGCGTTTGGCAAAATAGCTAATTTTCTCTTCTATTTGTTATTTCAGGAAAAGGGGGGCGTATGTAGGCAGTATGCTCAAGGTCGATCCAAATAGGTCGCGAATCTTCGGCCGAAAAGAGGTCCAGGACGACCTATTCGCAAGTGACATCACCAAGGGGGATTTGTGCGTGCTGTGATTGAGGTGCAACTAGGTGTGGAGTGAACAAACACTAAAAAGGAAACATTAAGTTTTGTTCAAGGGCAAAGCAATCTTTATGTTTTATTACAAATGACTTTTATTTCTTGAACAATTTGTTTAGGTGCAATTTGCAAGGAATTCGTGACATTGTTTTTTTAATTATCATGAAGTATCTTTTTCTTAGCTCCCTCTGAAGACAACCGCATGCCCTTATTATTCAGTGCAGCCCCTGCAGTGAATGGAAAGGCGCGCTCGTAAGGTTTTCTCGCGACGACATGCCGCCTGATGTGTTTTGTTGTTTCGCTCTTACATGTGTTCTATAGTTATATAATGCTGAATAATTTAATTTTTGCTGTGAGAGGAGTTGCGAAGGCGCGTTTCATC
>JALIZH010022438.1:0-42841 GCA_030522465.1 Rhipicephalus appendiculatus
CTTCGTTCACAGCATCCATTCATACCAAAAATAGCTCTTCGACGCGCGCCTGCCTTGCCTGGCTGTAACACCGCCTTCTTCGCTTACGCTCGCCCCGAGAAACATCGCGCCCGGGCTACAGGGGATACACGATAAGCTTTGCGTTTTCCTCTAGTCCGGCCCTGGTGTTCAATAACGCTTTAACACACTGTGAGAGTGTGATCCTAGCCCAAGTTCTGCGTCCAATCAGCGATGCCCTTCTGGCTGTCACACCACTTTCTCTGATTACGCTCTCACGATCATTAAGATCATGGATTATGGACATTAGTTATCGGAATAGAGATGTACCACCAAGCGTGAACGTGGGTGCATCCAAGTTTACCCATTAAGGCCCATGCAATAACTATTGGTATGATTTCATTGAAAGTTTGCACATTTATCAAACTACAGTAGACAACAGCTGCAAACTTTCATCGAGTTACATCGATTTCTTCAGAAGTTACGATACTGTACTTTAGAAAGTACAGTATGGGCAAGCTGGCTCGGAACAAGAATTGCTAGCACACTGGGCCTTTGCCCAACCAATACCAAAGTTATCTTGGCATATAAAACTTGTCGAATCACCGACGTTTCTCGCAAAGCGTAACGCTACGCATTTCGCAGCACCATTTCTTTCTTTTATGAGAGAAAGTACACCTCAACCGTCTTTCAAGCTTCTTGGCCAAATATCCGTACGGATAGAAGATGATAGCAGGCCCAATGGGCGCTGGCGACCACTTGGTAGTTCTGTTGGGTACAAGAAGGCGCAGGCAGTGTCTTGGTGTTACGCGGCTGAATGGCAGCAGTCAACGTATTGTAGTCCAGTAGGTTAGCAGATCATCTATGCGTTGAGTGCAGCAATGTGTTGATCATCTCTGGAAATAGGGGCCTTCACCACTATTTTCAACGGATGAAAATTATGTATTTATACGCAGTTTGATCCATCAGGTGGGTGAATCCTCCCATGCCATTGCTTTAGCTGCTGGCAAGGTTTGACGGTGGCACTGTGTTTTTCTTTTGAGTAGATGACCATCTGTTCCCTGAGCATAGTGGCTCGACATGTCGTAGTTCATTGCCATAGCAACTATGCCATTGTATTTGCCCATTTACGAAATTTGCTCGTTTCCTGGATGAAAACAGAACCAGTATTCTGCGAGTTTTTCATTCCACCTTGTTCATCGCTGGCAGAAGTCCAATCGTATATACCATCGTCATCGCCCTCCTCCTCATCAGTTTCCATGTCAGGATCAGGAGTCACAATGACAACGTAAACGGGCTCTCATATATCCACGCCGACATCTATTGCAGCCTCTCGAGCCTAAGACAACCGTAAAAAGGGCATTATTCGAAGAAAATACCTGGTTCGACCGCCGAGGCAATCTGCAACAAAATGCTCATACAAGCACCCACAAAAGCCCAGTGTACTACGAAAAGTACACCAACATTTGATTACTATTGAGAGCCAAACTATGCACTTTAGCTGATGCCGGCGCTTTGCAGCGATTATTTTGTTCCTTCTGAAGCGCAATCATTTCGTCCTTTTTAATATATTAACGCGATAACGTTAAAGAGCTCGTTTCGCAGAAATTCCGGCGTCGGCGTCGGTGTCGGTGTCGTTGGGTGTGAGCGAAAAATCATCATCTTGTCCGTGACCGAAAAATCGAGAAAGGTGCAAATAAAATAAATAATAAAAATTTCCGGGTCCGACTGAGGATAGAACCCAGGCCGTCTGCGTGGCAAGCAGCTGTTCTACCACATTACCACGCGTCTTTTTTTTTATTTATTACTTGCACAATATTACTGTATCCTTGCCACGCGTCTGCTTCGAAATATAGCAAAAATAACTTCCTCTGCTCGGAAATGCAGTGAAAAAGGCTTTCATCCTTTACAAACACACGCGTCCTGTATACAGGCGTCACAATACAACATGTAATATCTAGAGACCGGATTTTAGGCAAATGCCTATTTTGTTCCTTGCGTTCCTATCGTGCCACTTTGATATATGAGCATGAATTAGAGGTTAAGAAGGGCTTTTATAGCGTTTTTATAGTGCCTAAAAATGCATATTTTTGGCGTTCGTGCCTAAATGCCTATAAGTGCCTGTAAATGCCTATTCTCAGTATCGGCGCCTCTACGAACACTATTTAAGCTCAAATTTCATTTTCGACTGCGGTTTGAGACCATCATTCATGTCACAGGGCAACATTAACTTTCCGAACTCTATGAGGTTCAACCAAGTTCTCTAATTCAACGAACTTCCGAAAAACAACCGCTAGCAGCAGTCAAATGGAACGTGGCGGCCACCATACGCCACAGTGCTGACATGGCGCGAGCGCGTGGAGGCAGATGAGGACGAGGAGCAGGAGGAGGAGGAGAGGTTGAGGAGAGGAAAAGCGCTATTTCTGCTGCCCTAAATGGGAGCACTTCTGAGAGTCTGCAGAGGAATGGAGAGAGAGAAGCAAAAATGGGAGAAGGAGAGGAGAGTGGCGTCAATGGCCGAGGACGCGGCAAGCGCCTCCAGTATCCCGAAGGAATTGAAGAAGCGCCCTGAAGACATGGGTGTAGCCGTGGGAAGGGAACAGGAGGTCCTTCTGTGTAGCCGCGGGAACGTGGAGAACTAATGCAAAACCGTGGAGAGCCGTCAGGGAATAGGAGAGTGTGGATTAAAAAAAATTTATGTGCACGCGGCTTTGGTTTTGTTTGTAATTTACTTCTTAAAGGGCCCCTCACCAGGTGACATAAGAAATTGTAGTTAAACACTGAAAATTATTGCGTGCCCAGGGAAGAGCATTGTACCACGATAATTTTTCAGATTGGTTCGTTACGAGCCAAGAAACCATGAAGCGAGGAGGTAAGCTTGAAACCCTTGCCACTCGCTCCGTGTCCATCGCAGGCGCAATTCCTTCCCTGCCCTGACCCATACGCATCAACACGTCATGCGCATGCAAGATCGCGTGCGCATGACTTGCCTGAGTCTGTTCGTGCACATACGCCATCGCAGTTGTGTAGTTTCGGCGTTCTCGGCAGTGTATTGCCTGTTTATGTGGGTTGGATCCTTCAGTGCACATACGTTTGGAGAGGCTAGCACAGATTATCTATCCTTACCGCGATACACCGCGTCGCACCGCTGGAACTGCTGCCAGAGACAATGCCCCAAAAACAAACCAATCGTTGTCACCTCTGGCGCCGGCACGACGCGGGAATGGCGAGAAGACGAACGCATGCCAAACGGAGGCCGATTAGTGTAGAGCATCTCGCTGCGATTCTAAATAAAAATAAGAGCGCGCTAACATTCCGTTTGTGTGTTTTATTATTTCTCTCAGCTTTCATTCATCTGCTCAACAACAGGTTACACAAACTACATGTGTCACCTCGAATAGTTCTCGCAATGTCACGTGCTACATTCTCAATCAGGTCCCGCTTAAAGTGCTGGATATAGCCAGGAAACGGGACATTTTTCGTCTGGTTTTCTGGATATAGCCAGCATTTAACCAGGACCTGATTAGGTGTGTACGGTGAGCGACGTCAGAGCACCAATGTCTACATAAAGAAGCGACGTAAGAGCAGGAACATTCCTTGTTGTACGTCACCGCCTACATCTTGGGGCGCGCGCCCGCTAGAACGGCAACCGGCGTTCAGCTTGAAATTTCACGTCTTTCCGCAACGCGTAACATTGGAATTCTTGGCGGACATCATTGTGAGCGCCCAGTGCATGCATTACACTTGTCAGCTCGAAATGCTCAAACCTGGTGAGGGGGCCCTTTAAGGTGTAACCTGGTGAGGGACCCTTTAAACGCCCTTCAAGGTGTTCAACGACAGGGGAGAAAGCTACACTACGTGATTAGACCCGGCTAATACGAGGCATCCTTCCTTTCTGGTCTTTTTGCGGTCTATCTGCTTCTGTGCTGCCCTTCTCAGCCACGATGAAAAAAAAATAGTCACAGTTTCGCCACTAGGGCGAAACAATGAATGCGATAGCAAGAAATTAGTTTGTCACACGAAGAACGACAAGCAGCTCGATAGTAGTGTAGCGAGAGATGGAGACGAGAGACGTGAGAAGACGTCGGGACGGCGGCCGACGTGGCCGTGCCGAATTCTCGCCACTTTATTCGGAAGGTCAAGCGTTCTTGTTGTTGACACGTCTTTATTCACATTTATGCCCTTGGAGGGCTGCGATGAACGTAAGGGGAGAGACGGGATTTTAAAAAAAATAAAAACAGAAAAATGAAAGAGGGGGGAGGGGGGTACAGGCAAAAGCAGTCTTAATAAGCGTCTTGCGAGGTGACGTTCTGGCTCTCACGCCCGAGGCGGAGCCTGGTGTCGATGGCTGGAGCCTTGGGGTCGTCCAGGTACTCGAGCAGCGACTGCCACAGTCCGTTGGCAGCGGCGGCGGTGGTGCTCCCGGGTTGTGCCCAGGCTTGGAATGAAGTCGGACGCCATTCTGGTGGGATTGTGGCAATGGCCCGTTGTCTGGGTCCAGCGTACAGTGGGCAGTCCCAGATGAGGTGCTTCAGGTCCGCTCGGGTGTTGCAGTGGCTGCAGACGCCAAGCGGCGGCGGCTGCCTGCGTCCGAACAGCCAGGCGCGTGGACTCTTTCTCTGTCTCGCGCCTCGAGCTGTCAGCAGGAGCTGCGCGAGATGATGATGATGATGATGAAGGGCGATGATGATGACGCTACAGATTACTCCCCCCCCCCGCAGAAGTGAACCCGAAATGAAATTTATGAGGCCGTATATACAGAGGTGTTCATGAAACGAGCCAAGAGGGTCCATGGACAGTCGTAGTCGTCAACGTGCACGCACCATCATTCAGGAACCAGTAAGTCTGGTGGGCGGCTCTGAGTGTTGCGCAGCGGGCGAGGGCGGCGACGAAGGGTCGCTGTTGGAAGGAGTGAGCAAAACGGATAATGTGTAAATCGGAAGTGGGCCGAAAAATTGTGCAGTGCAGCACAACGAAGTTCGCACACACACAATCTGCCGTTATGCTGGCGGTTCTTGCTCACACTCGGGCAAAGGTGTCTGAAAAACGGAGTGCAGAGTAAATCTAGTACATCTAGACCAGCGGGTTTAGCCGTACGTCGGTGTGACCGTCGCCGGGGTAGGCGAGCGACGCAGGTGGCTTGTCTAAGGTACCGGTAACTTCGTTTGCGGCAGCACTTTAGCAGCTTCGGCTGCTGCGCGGTCGGCCGTGTAGAGCGCAGACGAGTTGCAAGTCGTGCGCTGTGGACAGACGTGGTGCAACATGGCTTAGCGTGATTACGAGCCGACTCCAAGGGCGCCGATAGATGGCTTTTTCCGGCCTTTGACGACGTGTGATGCGTCAGCGTGCGCCGAGCGCTCGACAAGGTGTTCGATTCAGAGCAGATGTCGTGCGACGCGACATCCAGTGGTGGGCCTGTGGCGTCACAGTTGTCCCGGGCCGTAGATGGCATTGAAATTGTGGAGCACGTGGCCTCTGTTCCAGTCCAGTCATTCGCCTGGAGCCCCAGTTGCTTAGAAGGGCGCACGTTAGGTATGACGGGAAGCGCACTGGCCACGGTAGGAAGGGAAGGCGCGTCAGCTGTGGTCGCAGAGAAACGTTGCGCAGTAGATACAGGGGAGCGCGTGCGCGGAGCGGCAGGCCGATTGTCTGCCTGAGCGTCCGGTGGGGGGGAGTAAGGTCGCGGGTGGTAGGAAGCGGGCGGTACGTGAGGCCGTAGCGCGCTAGCACCGCAGCGCAAAGGTGGTCGTAAGGCTGCGGGCTGCAGGAAGATGCCGCCGCGAGATGGCGAAGCTCTACCGGCAGCGCGTCGAGCAAGACGGCGTGCATTAGCGGCTGTGACGTGACGCCATTCACCGCGAAGATGGCGTCCAGCCGCATAAACCATGCCTGAGGTAAGGTCGGGTGGAACGGTGGCACTGGCGGGCACAGTCGTGGAAGCATGGCAGCCGGCAGCTCGTCGAAGGACGTGTTCTTCGGGTCACCAATGTTGCGAGAGATGGAGACGAGAGACGTGAGAAGACGTCGGGACGGCGGCCGACGTGGCCGTGCCGAACTCTCGCCACTTTATTCGGAAGGTCAAGCGGCGGCGGCTGCCTGCGTCCGAACAGCCAGGCGCGTGAACTCGTTCTCTGTCTCGCGCCTCGAGCTGTCAGCAGGAGCTGCGCGAGAGGCGCGGCGCAGTGGTTGGAACATGATGATGATGATGAAGGGCGATGATGATGACGCTACAAGTAGCAACGCGCCGCCGCAGCACAAAGAAGGACGCATAGGTATACACAGGACAAGCGTGAACTAACAACTGTCGCAATTGTTACGTGTTTATATTTGAGCAACGCGCTGCGAGTGTGCACAATGCAGAATCCGACGCTGTTGTTGTTGCCTCTGATATGGCTCATACCCACTGAGGGGGGATTGGCCAAGAATTGATTATATGATTATATTACTTTTCGACGCTGGTTGATACCTCTTTTTCTTTTGAACTGCGGCACGTGGAATGACCCCTCTGCGTCTCCTGCCACACGGTGGCGTCTGACGCCAAGTGTGCCCGGTGTTCTTTTTTTTTCCTTATACATCATGAGTGGTACAGAAGGGAGCCACTTTTTCGTGCGCATCTCAAGGGCAGTTTTCAATTTGAAAGAAACTGTAAAAGCGTTGCGTGATAGAAAACACGCTCAAGCTGTTCCGACATCTGCGTACCGCGAGCGGCAAATGGTGCATATGAATAGTTCGCCGTGATAACGCTGGCACGAGCATGGCGTGTGGCTGTGTTGGCTAGCGCAGCAGGCTGCGGAGTGAGGGGTCGCTGGTTCGAATCCCCGGTTAGGTTGCTTGGGATTTTTTTTCTGCTGATTCATTTTTCTTTATGCCTTTTTTATATATGCACATACATATACATATCCGAGACATGACGGCGTCGACAGACGGCGACGGCTAAAATCAGCCGAGAGTGTCCATATAATTGCTATCGCAATAAAAAAAAAGACCCAGGGGTGTGTTGATTCGACGGTGGACACTTGAATCACCATGCTGGACAATAAAAGGAAAGACCGTGTTGTGCGAGCCATGCGGGAAATGCATGGCTATGTTGAACCGTTGGCGCCTTTGTGCGATCATAAACAACATTTTTTTGCTTCCTGTCATAGATACAGGTCACGCACGTCTTTGTATGAAATTATTTGAATTCTTGGGAAGATTTATTGTGCCTATAATTACGATTTTGGAGGCCTAGAACTGTGTTTTACCTGCCTATTTTTTGGCTCCTAAAATGCGCTTTTTTAGTGCCTGAAAATCCGGCCTCTAGTAATATCGCAGTAACATTGCGTGGTACAAGCGTACATTGCCATCGGGCGTCAGAACATGTGAATATCACAACGACATCGTGGTTTAAAGCCGGCCACCCATTACAAAAGGCACACACGTTACAGCACCTATTCCCTTAAGATCCCGTAGTGGGCACGTACCAAGTTCGAAAGCCTTTCACGGGCATAATTGCTCGTGGTTTAAAGCATGCTGCCCATTACATAGCACGCACTAAGTGATTGAAGCACGCCCTAGGGACAGGATATCGCTATCGCGTTCAACTCTTACAGGCGAAGCTTAAGGGTCCCCCCGATTTTTTAAGTGCGAAACTTCAAATTAATTTAGAAAATGTAGTACGCACCACGTGCATTCGACCTGCGCTCATTCTCGGAAAATTTAACGACTTGTAGCAGGGAAAACATAGATCCTAGTCAATACGTGAGATTAGGAGTATCTTACGACAACCTCTGGCTTCAAATATGCTAATCTGACAAATCAGAATATTGAATTGTATATTTTCTATCCCCTAAAAGTGAAGTGTACTTTGTGAAGTACGCTGGGCGCTAATGGGTAACGCGGCTATAGCTGCCAAACGCCAATATAGATTGTGGAAGCTCACTTACATCAATGTACAGGAATCTTTCAACTACTTCCGTTAGCACACGTTTTACTTTCGTGTCATACCAGTTCTTATGATGTAATGATGAGCCATGTTTTTTTTCTGTTTCTAGTTGTCTTCTTTTCTGGTGCCAATTTCACGTTTTCGTGCCCCCAAGTGAAGCAATGAAAAACATATGCTCAAAATAGTGTTAAATGTGTTCATTTGCAGGTTCAGTGTGTGTATTAGCCATTATTAGAACATGAAAATCTGCTAATAGTTAGTTTCATCTCTGTCACATCATAGCATCATTAATGCATGTGAGCGATGGGTTGGTGATCCGGACCGATGTTCCCTTGTTCTAAATGCAAAGTCTTCCTGCTCCAAAAAACCAGCGTTATTGCACCAATGTGCTGTTTTGGAAGCCTTGTGTGACAAATAAAAAGGTTATCATACACTCGTGGCTCCACAATGTGCCACAAGAACGTCATTTGCATGAAGCCTTAATTTTAAAATATACGAAGCTATTTGTGCTCCAAAACAGGTTCATTTACATGGCAGAGTTAACTTAATCAAAATTTAAAGTCCTTCTTTCTTAGTTTATTTAGAGCAATGTTGAAATTGTCCAAGGGGACAATGATAAAGGCAAACATTGCTTGACTGGGCCGTGCTACCCATACAGCAGTAGCAGCAGACAGATTACATTTACGACCATAAAAGCATACATGGAAATCAATCCCTGCACTTGTTTTGCACAGATGAAAGTAATGAGTAATTTGGGGGATCATTCTGGGCCGATTTCTGCGAGGAGGGAGGAAAGCCAGGGGGCTTCCAGTTCGAATTAACCGTTGTAGATACCGACGCGTTCAAATTATCGAGAGTTTTCCCCCATACAAATACATAGGGCTGTGCCGGGACCAGGGCGTCAGTTCGAATGAACTGTAAGTTCGAATTAACCAAGTTCGAGTTTACGAGCTTTTACTGCACTACATGTGTTCTATCGTGGCCGAGGAAAGACACGAACGCCGGAACCAGGCAGGAACGAATGCATCTTTATTCAAGAAAGGCTCTGCTTTTATAGCTCTTATCACGACGGTCTTACGTCATAGCTTGTTAGATAACCGATATCACACTCCTCCCTTCTTAGTGAAACAACACTCATTTGAATTTCGACTTGCTGTTTTTAGTGAAATCTTCTGCAGCATACCGCTCGGGAGGCTTCCGCACACGGGTGCCTCGTCGCGGAAATGCTGACGATGATTCGCTTCCGGCAGGAATAGGCTGCTCAGCTTCTCTGGAGTTAGAGCCGGTCCTGTTAAGCCCTGCATTCCCTCTTGTAACTGATGACGGGTCTAGCGGTGGTGCTGATGGTAGGACCTGGGGAGTCTGGTTGTCGTTAGAATCTCTTAATTCTGAAGAGGATGCCTGAGCTGGATCTTGTCTTCTTGGCGAAGGTTGGCTTGACACATTGCCTTTGGGAAATACCTCTCGAGAAGACAAATCTTGCAAAAGGCTTCTTGGCACTTCTGATCCTCCGGGGCCGATTCCTCCATCATTCTCCGAACCAGTTGCGCATGGCGCATTAGTAGTGGCTTCAGTCCATACGCTGGTTTTTCTCTGTCGCAAGTGATCCACATGAGTGAACTGTAGTCGCCCTTGAACCCTAATCATGTACGTGACTGGGCTGACAACTTGCTCAACGGTGCCTTCTTGCCACGATACACGCTCACCACGTGTGGTCTTTACGTACACTCCATCTCCCACGGAGAAAAATTCAGCTGGTCCTCTGTGGTCATTACGTCGCTCCGTGTCTTGTTTCAGGTGCTGCGCCATGTCTCCTGCAAAACTTGGTTTAAGAAGAGACAATGTAATTCGGGGCAGACGCTTAAGGAAAACTTCAGCAGGAGTCCGGGAAGTCATCGAGTGTGGGGTGTTTCTATATGAAAAAAGAAATTTGTTGAGACGTTCTTGTACTGTACTCTTCACTCCAGCATTTGCGTCACTCAGAACCTGCTTCAAGAGAGCTTCCTTGGTCGTTCTTACCATTCTTTCTGCTGCTCCGTTAGAAGCGGCATGATAAGGAGGTGTCCTAGTATGCTTGATACCTCTGCGCCTTAAGAACTCTCCAAAGTCATCCGAAGTGAATTGTGGACCGTTGTCGGTAAAAATTTCTTCGGGGTAGCCATAGGCGGCAAATAATGAGTCCAGTTTTTCCAAGGTTTTCGCGGTTGTCGTCGATGGCATGACGAACACTTCAACCCACTTAGAGTACACGTCTACAAGAACAAGTAGATTTATACCGTCTTTGACAGCGTAGTCAGCGTGAATCCTCTCCCAGACTTTTGTTGGGTACCTCCAGGGCTGCAGAGGACCTGTCGACTTTGCTGGACGAGTGCTTTGGCAGACTTGACAATTACGAACAGTTTCTTCTACGTCTTTGTCGAGGGAAGGCCACCACACGTACGCCCGTGCCAGCATCTTCATGCGAGTCATTCCTGGGTGTGCCTCGTGCAGCAATGAGAGAACATGTGCTTGCAAGGTTTCCGGCACGATCACTCGATTGCTCCGTGTCAAGCACCCCTGCTCGGTAGACAATTCATCTCTGTGTATGAAAAATGGTCGCAGTTCGTCAGGGTAATGCTGTGGCCATCCTGAAAGAACGTAGCTTAAAACACGTGTTAAAACAGAGTCTCGTTTTGTTTCTCGAGCAACTTCTTTTGCTGTTAGCGGGGTTGCGTCGAAAATAGCCAGACAATCCGGCTCGTCGTTGCCAGAACCTGTAGACAGTGGCAGCCGTGATAGCGCGTCAGCGACTTCCATTATTTTGCCGTTGCGGAACTTGAGATCGTACTGATACGCTGTCAACGTCAGTGCCCATCTCTGCATTCGTGCAGCTGCTAAAGATGGCAGCGGCTTATCGCGCCCAAGAAGCCCAAGAAGCGGCTGATGGTCTGTGTATAGGCTGAACTAGCGCCCATACAAGTAACGATGGAATCGTCGCAAACCAAATATGAGTGCGAGGGCTTCTTTTTCACCTTGAGCATAGTTACGTTCACTGCTTGTTAACGTGCGTGAGGCGAATGCGATAGGTTGTTCTGTTCCGTCAGGCATTTCATGAAAAATCACAGCTCCCAAGCCGTAAGCGGAAGAATCGCAACTAAGTCCGATTGGTTTTGTCACCTCGTAGAAGGCTAATACTTCGCTGTTCAGAATCATTTCCTTAGTTTCTTCGAATGCCTTCTTGCACTGTTGCGTCCATTTCCACTTGTGGTCTTTTTGAAGAAGCTCATAAAGTGGTGCTACTACAGTTGACAAATTCCGCAAGAATTTGCCATAGAAGTTTAGAAGACCCAAGTAGGCCCTAAGTTCCGTGATGTTGCTTGGCTCTGGCGCATCTCGCACAGCTTTTATCTTTTCAGCGGTGGGATAGATGCCCTCCTCCGAGACCTTGTGCCCGAGGTAGACCACAGAATCACGAAAAAACTTGCATTTTTCTTCTTTCAGTGTTATGTTGTGGTCGCTGAGTGCTTTCAGGACTTTGGTGGCAGTTGTGTAGCAGTCTTCTGTACTGCGGCCAGTGATGATGACGTCGTCTATATAGCATCCGACGTTGGGAATTCCTTCTAGGACTTTGTCCATCATGGCCTGAAATAAGGCCGGTGCGCTCGCAATTCCGAATGGAAGTCTTTGGAATTCGTAGAGGACTTGATGCGTGTTTATCGTGAGCAATGGCTTGGACTCTTCACTGAGAGGCACTTGCTGGTACGCCGAGGATAAGTCCAGCACACAAAATACTTTGCCCCCAGCTAGCATCGAATATAAATCCTCTGGAAGTGGTAGCGGGTAACAATCAGTTTTCAATACTTGATTGATTGTTACTTTGTAGTCTCCGCAAATTCTGATTCCGCCACCACGCTTCGGAACAGGTACAATGGGAGTCGCCCACTTGCTCGTAGATACTTTCTTTAGGATGCCTTGACTCTCTAGCTTTCGGAGTTCTTCACTGACTGCCTCTTTAGTAGCGAAAGGCATAGACCTGGCTTTGCAGAACACAGGCGTAGCATTTGAGTTTATGGCTATTTTAGCTTCGAAGTTGCGAACTACTCCCGGTGTCGTACGGAAAACTTCTGGAAATTTTTCCCGCAGGGTACTGACATCCGCGTTTTGTGTGACAGCACTGACAGTATTCCAGTCTAGTTGCAACTTTTCAAGCCAATCTCGGCCTAGAAGCGTAGGCATAGCCTTGCCCTGGTCCTTTACAATATGTAGCGGAAGCTTTGTTCTGCATCCGTTATGCTCGACGGTTACGTTCACCTGTCCTCTCAGCTTTACAGGCTGTCCTGTATAGGTTTTCAACACTGCCTTTGTTGGTTTGCATGCAATTTGCGAAAACGATTGCTTGAACGTACTTTCAGGCATCAATGTGACAGCTGCGCCCGTATCCAAAAGCATAGAAATAGGCTTCCCTTCAATCAGCAAAGAAACCTTGTAGCCTCTTTTTCCATCTCTTGCACACATCACGACGTGATATGTCTGGGAATCGTCCGATTCCTCGTCTGTCGCTTCAGCGTAGTTCACCGGACGGTTTTTTTTCTCTCGGCACATCGCTTGCAGATGCCCTGTCTTTGCACATGCGCGGCACTTCGCGTTGCGATACCAGCATTTGTCTGAGTCGTGCCCTTTTCCACAGCGATAACAATTGGTCTTCGTTTGACCCCTTTCGTTTTTACGTGCCGACGTTCTGGTTTTTCCTAGTTTTTCTCTACGAACTGCATTTACATCGGTCGAGCGTTCTGCTTGAGAATGTAGTTCCATGGTCTGCTTGGCAGCAAGTTCCTTTTCAAGTGCAATTTTGCATGCTTTTTCAAAGGTTAAGTTTTCCGTTGCGAACAATATCCTTTGAGTCTCTTGGTCGCGCAATCCTGCCACGAGTCTATCCCTTAATGCATCGTTTAGAAACGCCTTGAACTCGCCAGATGTTTCAGTTCTGTCATGAAGTCTTTGACGCATTCTCCTTCCTTCTGCGTGCGTTTGTTGAACTTGCAACGCTCGGCGATTACAGAATACTCAGGACTGTAGTGTTGTTCTAGAACCTCCTGTATTTCTGCGAAGCTTTTGTCAGTAGGGCTGTCAGGGACTAAAATTTTCTGGAGCTCCCCGTACACTGTGCTTCCTACTACGTTCAAGAACAGTCTTAGCTTCTTTGTCTCCGGAAGCTCATTAAGTGCCACAAAGTTCTCAAACCTCTCGAAATACGACTTGATGTCGTCGCTTTTCGGGTTAAACTCTGGCATGCTTCCGAAACGTTGCGAAGCTAGTGGAATCGCCATTTTGAAATGCTTGCCTTCTGTTCGCGGGCCGGTCGTCCGTTTCGCTTCGACCGCTGTGCCGTTGCTTGCTTCAGGATCGCACTATCAGTTCCATCTTCGTCGCCAGTTGTTCTATCGTGGCCGAGGAAAGACACGAACGCCGGAACCAGGCAGGAACGAATGCATCTTTATTCAAAAAAGGCTCTGCTTTTATAGCTCTTATCACGACGGTCTTACGTCATAGCTTGTTAGATAACCGATATCACAAAATGTATAGTATATTATTACAGCATGAATGTGAGAACCCTTTCCATACGGCGATTAATAAGCAAGTGCCACGCGCCCGTACATAAAAAAAAGCCGGCAGATCCCACGCACTGTGGGAATCGATGTAATGCGAAGCAGCCAGGAAGGAGCAAATCATGCTTTGCATAATTTTCATGTCGTGTTTTACATGTTAGGATCCGCCATTTATGTTCGTCATACCGTCACGTCGCGCAATACCAATTTTGGTGTATATCAAGATAGCGAACTGGACGCAAGCGCACCATGAGCGTGGCATGTAAATGGCGTTGTAGATAACATGCATGCCGATATTTTCATGTTAACACCTGCCACTTATGTTCGTTATACAGTCATGTCACTCAATACCAAATTTGGTGTATATCAAGCTAACGAAACGGCCGCGAGCGCGCCATGAGCGTGGCATGTCATGTAAATCATGTTGGTCATGACATGCACGTCATTATTTGCATATTAGCACCTGTCATTTATGTTCGTCTTACAGTCATGTCACTCAATACCAAATTTGGTGCAGATCAAGCTAACGAAAGGGCCGCGAGCGCGCCATGAGCGTGGCATGCAAGTCATGTCGCATATGACATGTCATGATTTCCATGTTACCACTTGTCATTTATGTTCGTCATACAGTCACGTCACTCAATACCAAGTTTGGTGTATATCAAGCTAACGAAACGGCCGCGAGCGCGCCATGAGTGTGGCATGTCATGTAAATCATGTTGGTCATGACATGCACGTCATTATTTGCATATTACCACCTGTCATTTATGTTCGTCATACAGTCATGTCACTCAATACCAAATTTGGTGCAGATCAAGCTAACGAAACGGCCGCGAGCGCGCCATGAGCGTGGCATGCAAGTCATGTCGCATATGACATGTCATGATTTCCATGTTACCACTTGTCATTTATGTTCGTCATACAGTCACGTCACTCAATACCAAGTTTGGTGTATATCAAGCTAACGAAACGGCCGCGAGCGCGCCATGAGTGTGGCATGTCATGTAAATCATGTTGTTCATGACATGGACGTCAATATTTGCATATTACCAACTGTCATTTATGTTCGTCATACAGTCACGTCACTCAATCCCAAATTTGGTGCAGATCAAGCTAACGAAAGGGCCGCGAGCGCGCCATGAGCATGGCATGTAAATCATACTTTTCATGACTAGTTAGTCATGATTTCCATGATATGGCCAGCCATTTATGTTCGTCGTACAGTCATGTTATGCCATACCAAATTTGGTATAAATCCCATTAATGATACGGCCAGGAGAGCACGAAGTCGTAGGCGGCTAGATAGATAGATAGATAGATAGATAGATAGATAGATAGATAGATAGATAGATAGATAGATAGATAGATAGATAGATAGATAGATAGATAGATAGATAGATAGATAGATAGATAGATAGATAGATAGATACGCTCAAAGTCGCCGAAGTTCGCTAAGAAATGCTTCGCATTTAAAAGAAAACTCGTTTTACATTTCGTACCGGTACAGGCCTTTTGAGCGAATTTACCGGACAAGCACGTCAATATAGGTATAAAAGTGTTTCCTTTAGGGTGACGGAAAAAACACGGAGAGAGTGGGCGCAAACATGCATGCGCATTTTCCATTTTAGTGCGCAAATATTTCGGAAATGCCGTTCAGGAGCTCCGGCACCGGGGGGACAGTGGGGGCCGTCGCCCCCACAGATTAAAAACCAGTGGGGGGCATGCCTCCACACTACTGTACCAACGACCTCCCCACCCCTACCCTCCCTCGCCTTCTGATTCCTGGTACCACCCGCGAAGCTAGAGACACATTGGTCTAGATAAAGGGCGCTCCCTTCCTTCAACAAACGAGAAAACAATTTCTGGAAGTCTGTGACTTCTGACACTATTTGTCGGTGTTTTGTCTGCGTAAGCAGCACTGCCTGTTTTCGCCTGCTTCAACGTATCTTCCGTGCTGAAGTGGTTCCTTAGGAGGTATAGGTTGGCGCTCTATTGTGCAGCTCTTGCACGAGCACATCTCAGCGCGACGACTTTAGGATGCTTCTCATACTCTCCCTTTTTATTTGCTCCTATCCAAGCCCATGAAAAGCAATGAGATAAAAGGAATGCCCTCATCCCACATAAGCACGATTTTAACCATGAACCTGCCCGTGGCGTAGCCAGAAACTTTTTTAGGGGGTTCTCAACTCCTTCGATTTATGTTCTTGCGTGTGTTTGTATGGGTGCGCGTGTATATACACATGCAAAATGCAAAAAATTTCAGGGCCGTGGGGAATGAACCCCCGAAACCTACTGAACTCTACTGAACCTACTGAGCCCCTGAACTTATCGCTTGAAATGTTCGGTTTCTTGCGGTTCCACCCAGAGTATACCTTGGTTCTTCCACACATAATGACCGTAGTGAAAATCGGAAAAGGAAAGCGCGGCCCACGGTCTTGTTGCTGGAGGGTTGCGACCGACAAGCTCTTTATATGAACTGATCATGCATGTGAGCCTCCAAGCTTTTGTGGGCAGACGCCGGGACGAACTGACGATATATATATATATATATATATATATATATATATATATATATATATATATATATATATATATATATATATATATATATTATAGGCTTTCCTGCAAAGTGTCGTCCTAATTTTGATATTTTTTTACACCAAGAGCTCGTTAGCAGACTGCTTTTTTCTATCAAAGTGCGTCCCCCCGCCCCTCATTTTTTAACGGTGTATCGGTACTTGCCCAGCGACATGTTCCCCGATGACGTATTTTTAAAAAGACTTCGACGTGTGGGCGTCGTCACTGTAAGGGGAAAGTGTCACGTGTAAACTCACTGTTGGTCCCAAAATTAACATTCGCGCTCCTAGTTAGCGGACAAAGTCGCCTTCCCGATCTCTCAGTGCCAATTCAGTCGCTCGAAGTCACCAATGGTTATCTGTTCTACTCATGACGTCGTCTACCCAAGTCCATTTCTCTTTCTCTGGATATCGAGGAGGATATCGGCTACGCCTGTTTGTTACGTTATTAGATTATACTGTCTTTTTCTAACACGAAATTGTTTTATGCCGGGGTCCACCAAGATTTCAGTGACGTATTTCCGTCACGGAAATGACGTCGAAAAAATACTCATGATAAGAAGACAAAGAAAAAACGGTCCGTGAACGGGAGTCGAACCTACGACCTCTAGGTCCGCGACAAGAGATGCCGGACACGCTATCCACTGCGCCACGGTCACATACTTTGCAGGCTTTAAAAACAAGCCTTTTATATCTACCACTGTCATCTCACAGTGCTCTTGCTAAGAGAAGTAATGCATTATGACTGTGAAATGCACGATTAGTTTCTTCAAAGCGTTGTTTCTCCGCGTCCGTCCCATTCGGCGTGTTTCGAATAGTAAACGTGCAATTTTGCCAACGCATTAACACACTGCCAGGTGGCGACCTTACTTACCCCTAGCATCCACAATCGTAGCATCCGTCCATACCAAAAAATGCTGTGCGACGCGCGAACGCGTCGCGTGGCCGTAACTTCGCGTTCCTAGCCATGTTCTTAGCTCGCCCCGCGAAAAGTCGCCGGCGGCCAACGGGGAAGACACGACGCGCGTTGCGTTTCCCTCTGGTCGGGCAGCGTTCAGTAACTCTAACATGCCGCGAGTAGGCGACCTTAGCCCAAGTTCGGCGCCCAATCATTGACGCTCTTCTGGCTGTCACACCGCTTTCAATGACTCCGCTCTCACCGTACAGCTACCACAATCATCGATGACCATGAGAGTTTCTTTAATCGTTCATCATAGACGTTAGTCGTCGGGATACAGATTTACCGTCAAGCGTCGACATGGATGCATCCACGTTAAAGGGAGCTATAACTGTCAACACACCAATAGACATTGTGCAAGCTTTCTTATATCAATGTGCAGTAAACATTCGACTACTTCTGTAAGGACACGTTTCACTTTCGTGTTATACCGATTCCTATGACGGAGGGATCAACCATGTTTTTTTTAGTTTAAGTTATATTACACGTCATGTTCGTACAAAGAAAAAACTTAAGAAAAGTCCGAAATATGTCACTAGAAACCCACGGTATGATGAGGATGACCAGACCATGACTGAGTGCGTAATAAGAGCCCACACTATGTGCGCACAAAAGAGAGCCAAGAGTAAAACTTTAAAACATGTCACTCGAAGCAGCTCATTCTGAATAATTAGAGACGCAATAAAAACTCGAGAGAAAAAGCTGACTCATACAATACGAGATAACTCATGCTCAAAGTTTTAAGCAAATACGAATGAGGTATATTTCAACCGTCTCTTACTCAGTGAAGTGTGTCCGTTACTACGCGAGTGAGCATGCGAATGAAGTTTTCTTTTCTTTCCCTTTTTTTTTTTTGTGCCTGAGTAAGAACATACGGGCTCTTTCCATATCCTGAGCTTAGGGTATATATAGTTCGGTACCTCCAACCACACTCGAAGCAACCATTCCTTCCTTCCTCGACAACTACAGTCTGCCCGACCGTCCACACAGCGAAGCCGCAGTTAACGCTCGGCTGCGGATTCGGGGAGGTCAGTGTCCTTAGGAGAACGCGCTTCCGAGCAGCAGGAGCTGAGAACCGCCGCAGCTGTCGCGTCTGCTCTGAACCTTGATCTGAGCAGACCTCATGGTGTTCACACTAACTTTTTCGCCGTACACAAAATATTTAAGGAAAAAAATCAGAATAAATTACAAAGATAGCAAGATCCGCATCTGAGATCAGGCGCATGATCAAACAAAGAATTTTGGTTTGAAAAAATAATTCAGGAGCAGTTGCCCTATTGGGGAAACAGGGGCAAGCAAAGCTTGTCGTGTGCGTGCATGACCTACTACTTGCTCTTTTTTTTTCTCTTTCTTTCTTTCTTTCTTTCTTTCTTTCTTTCTTTCTTTCTTTCTTTCTTTCTTTCTTTCTTTCTGTCTTTCTTTTTCTCTTTCTTTCTTTCTTACGCATTTCGCAATGCGCCCTGCGAACTGTTTCCCTCCTCCATGCCAAGAATCAGACCTTCATTCTCGGGCTCAGCAGTGCAACAGTTCACTTACTAAAGGCAACGACGACGGTCATACGTTCATATCAAGACTACAATAAAATTTGGCAACTGGAAGTCACAAGTCACCTCGATAAAAGGCCCGATCAGCATAAATCGGAAGCGGCTGGACATCGACAATTGAGTCCACGATCCAGAGAGCAACAATTCTTCGAAAACGCCGCTTACGAATACGCATGGGCCGGCGCACTTCCGAAGGTCGAATTTCTATAGGCTCGATGATGTCGGGTTTTTTTCGCATACATCAACGCCGCCGCCCGAAATCTCTGACTCATGAAAAAGCTTGGCTTGAAAAAGCTCTCTGGATCCCCTGTGTATTCGCCTAAGACGACTCAAGGAGAAAGCCAACGACTTCTTTTTCTTGTAAATCGATGTACTGATACACCCTCGCTTCCCTCAGAAAAAGCTTTCTGCAGGTAACACGGTTTTGCACGCGCTCCAAGATCAGAAGCATTGCAAGCTTTGTGCACCTCATCTGATTATTCACAGCCTCCGTGATGGGCTCGCCTTTGAAGAAGCGAAGGCGTGTCATGTGACGACGTCATGTGACGCCACGGTATGTGATGTCATGATGACGTCACAAATTATAAAGGCCTGACCACACGTACGCGTTGCAGCGCGTCAGCGCGTGGCTGTTTGACGCGGCGCCGCGTCAAAAAGCGATGCGCTGACGCGCTGCAACGGTACGTGTGGTCAGGCCTTAACGCTATGCGACGTTATGACGAAGTGATATGATGATGTAATCCCGTGATGGGTTTTTTTTTTTTTGCACCGCTCGTGTTGGCGTCGACGTTAAATTCTCACGTTTGATCAGGCATCTAAGGTTTCGCGTTAAAACGAAAAAACACCTTCATGTGTCGTGAGCCTAACGACGCGAAATCCAAGACGGTCTGACGATGAATCATCGTGTCAACGACAGGGAACGATCACCCGTTAGGCTTAGGCTCGACGGGAAGCATGGGACGCGATGTAACAATGAAAGCACGAACGCGACGCGCGAACGCGCAATATTTGATATCCTACGCCTGCAACCGCTGACGTGTGCACTGGAGCGTCGCGTCGACGCCGTCGGGTCATGCGAGGAAGGGTCAATGCGCGGAGCCATCGGAAGTTTAAACGAAATCTCTCGTACGGGTTGCCGAAAATAGCATCACCTCCTCCTTTAAGAACCGATTTTTTTTTATTTCTCTCTCAGCGATGAAAAGAGAAGACGCTAAGTTTGCGCAATAGGGATTCCCAGCCACGTCATGTCATACGGTTCAAGCGAGGTGTAGGGAGACAGCGAATATGGCTTAGTCGGTCAGCGGCCCCTAAATTTGCTTGACCCTTGACACGGTCATCGCCCACACGCTTTCGGTAATCTATCATTTTTTAATCTTTCAGTCACCTTGCAAAAATAGAAAGGAGACAGCGGAAAGTCTGGACGATGTCTTGCGTAAATTCTCGCGTGCTAAAGAGAGAAACAAACGAAAAAAAAGATGTTCTCCGGTGTCAGTGGAGCCGTCCGCTGGCTCACTTCTGAAGTGAAGGCTTTGTGCAAGTCAGCGTCAAAAGGTTAAGGACCGCGAGACACGAGAAAAGGCTAAATATTCCCTCTGCTTAGGCGGGCAGGCTTGAATTCAGAAAAGGTTTAAACTGTTTGATGAAGACGGGTCAGAAAGAGGAACACATACACATACACAAGCGCAGATCTGCGCTTGAGTGTGTATATGTGTTCCTTTTTTCGTCCTGTCTTCATCGCGCAGTTTCAGCCTTTACGATACCATGAACCGACTAGCTAAACAACATGCCTTGCTTGAATTTAGACTTTCCGCTTCTTCTACAATGACCTAACAATGTGTGACCTGTACTTCCACAAATTACCGTCCGAAACTACCGGGTGAATAACTTTACTGAGGTCCTCCGGTGCGGGCGATTAGCAAGCAGCGGGCCATTCGAAATTAAAAATTTTTCCGAACCTAGTGATCTTAGAGGGACACTACAAAGAAAAAACGACGTTTTCTCATCATGGTAAATTAGCCTTTCACAATTCTAAAATCACCACGCGTGCCACGAGCAGACGCTTGGTAGGCGAGAAAAACGCGCAAAAAGAAGATGTCGCTGCTGCCGCCGCATTTATGTTCCTTCACCAAACATCGTGGCCTCATGGATTTTGACGACATTTACTAGGTGCAGCGTAGTTACTAATCAGTAAACATAAAGTACATTGTACTCTTGAGAGGTCGTAGACTTAACATACCAAGTTTCAGGAAATTTCAGTGAGCCAATTTCGCCAGAATACAAAAAAAATACCCTTCAAAATCCGTGACGGGACGTGTGGTGGCTTTGGCGTAAAATTTTAAGCTGAAACTTGAACTGATTATTAAACCAATGTTAATAAACCAATGTTGCATGGTGAAATTAACGACATTAGAGTTCTCAGAGCACAATTTCCGAATTTTGTATCTGTAGAAAATCTTGGCATTAACTGTCAAACTTAGCTAGGTCGAAAACTGGCTGCGCTGATGGTAATAGCTTTGCGCCACTAGTGGAACCTGCGCACTTTATTTTTTCAGGGATGTTGCTCGACCCTGCATCTTCATATAAACAGGAAGACATGGGTTCGACACCGGTCGCGGCGTTCGCATTTCGAAGGAAGGAAGGAACATGAGAGAAAGGAAAGGCAGGGATGTTAACCAGTCTAGAGGGACTGGTATTCTACCCTACACTGGGGAAAGGGATGGGGGAGTTTTAAAGATAAAGAAAGAGAGGAAGGAGGAGATGAGAGCACGCACACACAAAGTCACATATCTCAGTGTCTTGGTAACGCGATTAGTCTATAACCGCCGGTGCAAGTCTGTTGTCTTCAGGAAGTTGAGCACCGCCTACGTCGCCTTTACCCGCGATGATATCTCAAGACATCCTAGGATGGTTTCCACCGTCATCGGTCTGCGATCTATGCGAGTAAGAGCGCCTGCGAGTGATTTTCTCTGCGAATTGTAGCAAGGACAGTCGCAGAAGATGTGCTGTAATGTCTCCTCGCTACCGCAGTTGTCACATAAAGGGTTGTCAGTCATTTCGATACGAAAGGAGAACGACTTCGTAAAAGCCACTCTTAACCATAAACGGCAAAGCAGAGTGGCATCGTTTCGGCGTAGTCCAGCAAATGTCTGAAGTCGTAAATTGTTCGGGCTGTGATGGTGTTGACTGCGCAGTCTACTTGGAGTATTCCAAGTGGTGAAAGTGATTTCTCGTGCGGCCACTCCAAGTTGGCTAGCAGCGTCGGTCCTTGATAGCGGTATCTTCTCAAGCCTGTCGCGTTGAAGAGCTGATCGAGCAGCATTGTCGGCGTGTTCATTGCCTATCTCGCCGCAGGGACTTGGGAACCACTGAAATGTCACGTGGTGTCCTTTCTCGAACGCAGTATGGAGGAGATACCTAACCTCAAAGACCAACTACTCGTATGGTCCGCGTGGCAGGGCTGATTGCAAAGATTGAATAGCTGCCTTTAAATCACTGAAGACTGACCATCGTTGAGGCTGTTGGTTGTTGACAACGCGAAGTGCAGCGCGAAGAGCGGCTAATTCTGCAGCCGTCGATGACGTTGGGTGGTCTGTCTTGAAACTGACTGTAATCGCTTTCGCTGGGACGACCACGGCTCCGGACGAACACTGGAGAGTGGTTGATCCATCAGTATAAACATGTACGTAGTTGGCGTACTTCTCATGCAAAAGTATCAGGGATAGCTGTTTCAGCATCGGTGATGACAGGTCAGATTTTTTCCTGATTCCGGGTTCGGTGAGTTGCACTTCAGGTCGAATGAAGCACCGCGGAGGTATCGCTGGCTTAGATGCGGGGCTGCAGCCTGATGGAAGGTGGGTGGCATAGTTTGAAATCGTTGCACAATACGACGCCCGTGGTCTCTCTGAAGGCAGCGTTGCAAGGTGATGGCAATGGGCCCGGGAAAAATGTCTTATATGGGCTCTCAAGGCTTCCACCGCAATGTGCGTTTCTACTGGTTGGTCTCGTGCGATGGAAATAGTCGCTTCCGTCGGCGCGCACTTCGGCAAGCCAAGGCAGACTCTGAGAACCTGAGCTTGTACTGCCTGCAGAGTTCGAATATTAGTCTTGCAAGTATTAGTCAATACGGGCAGACTATATCTCAAGAAACCCAGAAACAAAGATCTGTACAGCTCCAGCATTGCGTCTACCGACATGCCCCAGGTTTTTCCACACAGGAACTTCGACACCTGGGAGATGGCTTTCAGGCGCTGTTTCATGTAAGACACATGTGGGCTCCAACGAAGGTCTCTATCTATGATTATACCCAGAAATTTGTGGGTTCTGGCATAAGGAATGGTCCGCCCTTCAATGGAAACATCATAGTGCGTCATTGGTTTACGTGTGAACGCCACTAATGCACATTTTTCCGGGGATATTTTAAGGCCTTGCTTGCCGGGGTAGCTCGCTGTCAAACTTGCAGCTTTTTGAAGCCTTGCTCGTATCTGTGGGCGTGTGACGGCCGATGTCCAGACACATATGTCGTCTGCGTATCTTGATATCGCGATGGTACATGGCAGGTATTGGATAAGTTCCACGAGGGCGAGATTGAATAGAGTGGGGCTTAGTACTTGTGGAACGCCCCGGCTGGTATAGTGTCGTGTGGTTGGGCCGTCGTCAGTTGAAACAAAGAATGATCTTGCTGTCAAGTAGCTAGTGATCCATCTAAAAACTCGACCACCCAATCCAACCATCTCAAGAGCATCGAGAATGGCCTCGTGTAGCACGTTATCATATGCCCCTTTTACGTCTAGGAACCAGGCTGCAGACAAACGCTTGCGTGATTTCTGCTGTTGGACGTATGTAACGAGATCGATAACATTATCGATAGATGAGCGATCCCGTCGAAAACCAGCCATGGAGTTTGGATAAATCTTGTAATGTTGAAGATACCACTCAAGGCGGCCAAGGACCATCCGTTCCATTATCTTTCCCACGCAGCTGGCCAATGCAATAGGGCGGTAGGAGGCAAGTTCAAGTGGGAACTTGCCTGGCTTCAGAAGTGGCACTAGACGACTTGTCTTCCATTCGTCTGGGACAACTCCTTCTTGCCAGGATGCGTTGTACAACTCTAGCAGTTCTCCCCTCGCAATCTCACCCAGATTGCACAGGTCTCCATAAGGTATACCATCTGGCCCCGGTGATGAGGAATGCCTGCATAGGGCTAGTGCCGCCTCAAGCTCCTCCATTGTGAAAGGAAGGTCCATGCTGCCGTCACGGGAATGAGGAACGTCATTTCCGGCCGGAGAATCTGGACGAACCACTTGATCTGCTATTCTTGCGCAAAAGTCTTCCGTGACATCGTTTCGCCGCTTTTGAAAGAGCGCCAGCGCCTTCAATCAATCAACTTTTATTTCTCACTGAGAAATATGGAGGTAACGGAAAAAAAGCCGCAGTACTGCGATTTGACAAAGCTCCGGCCCCCCTACAGAGTCCAGCAGTGAAATGAGCCAAGTACAAGGAATGGCTGTGCTGGAAATAACACATTTGGACTCATTGCACAGTGGCAGGAAGTGGCAAAATATAGCGGAAACTAGAAAAAAACGTCAAAGTATCTGTTTCTTAATGAATCATTATACATAGTGATACACATTGATGCGACTAATACGAAGAAAAAGGGGGGGTAATAGGAAAGAAAAAAACAAGTCGCAATAGAAAGTAATGTAAACTATACAACAGTTCATAATTACGCCAAAAAACTACGAAGCCAAGGAAAGTACAACAGGAGAACAAAAACGCATTACAATCACAGATAAATCATAACAACGTGACAATCATTTGATTGGAATCCAAGTAGAAATGAGTATCCAAGTAGTGAGCAGTTTTCTTTAGCATGCGCAATACAGAGGCTTTGGTATATGTGCAGCAAGATAAGCGCTATAGGTGAGGAAATTATTTTGAACGCATAGCACAATCACTCATATGAAAAACAACCAAACAATATTCGCAAAGAGAATGAGCAAGCCAAATGCAGACTTAAAAAAGAAAAAGAAAAAAACAAGCAAACTAAAATTGTAAAAAAATGGAAACAAAACACCATGCACCGACAGATAAAATACATAGCATTCTGCAACTGACGATTACGACAAGATGCTTGTGAAAAGCAAAGTCTTGTCGTCAGATGATAAGAATGAGCTCAACGTGCGTGTTGAAGCAGTCTCGGCGGCTATTCCATATTTAGCATATTTATTTAGGAGTGCAGCTAGTTGGAATGATACCGACTGATTTCCATAGTTTGTTCGACATAATGGCTCGAGCCAAAGGTCCTGACTTCTTGTGTCGTATGCATAGTGACGTCTTGTTAGGCGAAATGAAGTGATGAAGTCTGTGTTGTTAGTCCTTATGGCGAGACGATATGCACAGGAAAGACGAAATGCGTAGGCGAATTTAACTTTAAGTATGTTAAATGCTTCAAAATAAGGGGTGGTATGAGTAGAATACCAAACGTTGGCTATCGCACGAACTGCTCGCTTTTAGCATGCACTGAGTTTTTTCAAGTTGTCAGAGGATGTATTGCCCCATACAAGGTGGCAATAGTTTAACGTCGATAAAAATAATCCGTTGTATATCAAACGTTTAGCCTTTTCTGGTAGTATTTGTCGGTTTTTGTTAAGCAGTGCAGTGACGGAATTTAACTTGTTACACACGTGATGTATATGCTTATTCCATGACAGTGTTTCCGTAAAAGTGACGCCCAAAGCTTTAATCTCGTTAACAGGGCTAATTATGCCATTGTCAAGGTACAAGTTTTTTGTAGGTTCAATCACTGTATGTCGAGTACGGAAAAATATGGCTTGTGTCTTTTTTGTGTTAATTTTCAAGGCTTTTCTTTTTGACCACGCTAATACATCAGCAAGCACATCATTGGCTAAGGACACCAACCCATCCGGCTTTACTCCGCTGAAAAAAAGGGCTGTATCATCGGCGTCACCTACCCATTTACAATTAGTAGCAGATGAGAAAATGTCGTTTATGTAGACGATGAATAAAAGCGGGCCGAGTATACTGCCTTGTGGAACGCCTGACTTAAGGCGTTTTGTGTTTGAATTAAAAGTGCCAGTCGTGACAAACTGACTTCTATGCTGGAGGTATGAACGAAGAAGGTCATTGGACCTGCCACGTACGCCATAGTGCTCTAGCTTATACAGTAGTAGATCATGTTGCACACAGTCGAAAGCTTTTGAGAAGTCAAGATATACACCCAATACTATATTTTTGTCTTCAAAGGCATCTATTATGAATTATTTTTGAGCTAGTAGTGCTTGTTCTGTGGATTTCCCTTTCAAGAAACCGTACTGGGCCAATGAAATGAGAGAGTGTTTATTCAGAAAGCGAAAAGGTCGTGCGTGTATAATCTTTTCCATGCTTTTTGATAAGACTGGGAGTATAGAAATAGGTCGAAAGTTCCCCACGTCATTTTTGTCGCCCCCCTTTGTGAATGGCAATTACCCTTGCAATTTGCATTGTTTCCGGAAAACAGCTGTTTTCAAGCACTAAATTGCACAGTGTCGTCAGAACAGGAGCAATGTCGTCAATGATGTGCTTTATAGGGCGAATTTACATGTCGTTAGCATCAAGTGATCTTGAAGTTTTTAAGCACTTGAGTATTTCGATAACTTCACTCTCCGTTGTGGGGAAGAACACCATGCTGGAATGAAATGAACTGGTGCCATGAATAGAATATGGTTTAACGTTATATGCGTTAGATTGGCCTACCGCAATGAAATGATCATTGAGTGCATTGGATAAATCTGAACCGACCTTCTTCAAACCGTTTACACACAGGCTTTAAATTGCACGGTCTGTCTTAGGATGAATTATGCTGTTTAGTCGTTTCCACAGCAGATCAGTGCTTGCCTCTACAGAGAAATGCTTGAAAAAATATTCTTCCTTTACTTTTTTTAGCACAGCATTCAAGCGATTTCGGAATGATTTCAAATTCTTCCATGATTCAGTGTTTCTGGTCTTGATAAAATCCCAATAGAGATTGTTTTTCAACTTGATTTGACGGCGAAGGTAATTGGTTAGCCACGGTTTTCGCGATTTCTTACTTGCATGTCTGACAACATATGAGAAATGTTTATTGTACATTGTTTTTAGTTCAGCAATAAAGGTCTCATACATGAAATTTGAGTCATGTTGTCTGAGAATTACGCGCCAATCATGAGCTTCGACGTCGCTACGGAAGGCGTCTAGAGATACACTATTTATGTGTTGGAAACGCTGCGGTGGCTCAGTATATTGCTTAGCTGTCACTTCATTTTCGATGATAATAAAGATGGGAAGATGGTCGCTTAGGTCGCTTGCAATCGAACCACTACAAAGAATCTTTTTGTCAGTGTTAGTGATGAAAAGATCGATAAGGGTATTGGATGAATGAGTAATACGAGTAGAATTCACGATAGTGTTTACAAATCCATTTGATTGCAGTAATTCTGACAGTTCAGTCTGAGCCCTTGAAGTTTTTAGAATGTCTATATTAAAAGAAAAAGGATATATTTATTGGCACGAATGAAGTCAAAATATTCTTTAAGAAAACCGAGATAAGTGTGAATATCGGCGTCAGGTGGGCGGTAAGCAACATAAAAGATATCACATCGGCTACGCACGCTTAGAACTTCAAAGTTAGCATTAGAAACTGAAAATTCTTCGATAATGCCCCCCGTAACAACAGTACGCAGTGATTCCACTCCTGCGCCAACTGCGCCAAAGTGCGCCAAATCAGATTTACTGCGCCATCCTGATAATATCAACGAAAATTGCGCCAAACTGCGCCAAAGTCTCGGATTTGGTGGTGGTGTGGGGGGGGGGGGGGGGGTATATCACCAGCAATAGCCACGCCGGCGCGTAAAAACATTTGCAGCGTGTTCTCGGGGCGGCCAAAGTCACAACCACGTACCAAGAATTATTCCGCTGAATAAACAGTGGTCGCGCGTGCGTCCCAAGTAATTCACGATCCTATGCTCGGTGCCGATGCAGCTTCTGTTGTGCAAGTCGGCCCAACGGCAAAACACGCTCTCCGCAGTGGCTCCTGACGTTTTGGCGAATCGGTAGCGTGTAAGTGTGGCGGCGATTCATCGGCGGACGTCGTCTTTTCCAGAAACGCTGCTGATAGCTCGTTTCCAGAGTCGCACTGCACGTAATTAAAGCAATTTTCACTAATAACTGCACGCGTGCCGCCAGAATGTTTGTCACGTCTATTTCTGGACATCGCGGAATGAAATCTGGGAACACCATAGGAATAGATACAATGTTACATCTCCGCCCCTCGCTTTCCAGGATCAATAGATGATGGTAAAAAAAAAATCATAAAATCACGATATCGCATTCATAGTAAAAACTCGTTGTTGGGCTAGTTGGTTGCTGATTTCCAAAAAAATAATTAGAGCACAAACACACGGCACACTCACACACGCCCACACACCCAGGTGCGTGTTTGGTGCCTGCGTGTGTGCGTGTGTGAATGTGCCGGGTGTTTGCGCTCTAATTATTTTTTGGAAATCGCATTCATTGCTTCGTTCTGGGGGGGCGGGAGGCTGCGTCTCTCGAAGGGCGTAGTCGCTGGCGCGCGCTATCTCGAGGCATGGTGAGACTGCTCGTAATCTTGCTGTGCTCTCTACGCTTACTTCGTGTTTAAAGAACTGACAACACTAAAACTGCTTCGGCACCTAGAGTGGCCTTATTCCCATTAACCAGCGTTCTGTTTAGTTACGCGAGATCGGGTCCAAAAGAGCTGCTGGCCTTACTTCGTGTAACAATGCAATTTGTTAGTTTCGCTTAAGCTCGAAGCAGTGAATGCGATACCAACAAATTGTATTGTTATACGAAGTAAGACGTCATCCGCGAGAGGCGCTAGCGGCGGGGTCGCCATTTTGAAGGTCCGCGCACTCGCCGCATGCGCGAAAAGCTTCTGCACGCGCTGTGTTCGAGACCCGTTCGGCGACTTCGATGACTAGAGACCTCCGGAACACCTCTTGCACGCCGATGTACGTGCAGCACGAACGGCGCGTATGTACGGACCTCCAAAATGGCGAGGCGATGGTATTGCCGCCTTGCGGATCAAGGATCAGTGGCCGCTCCAGGGAGAGAAGCGTTTTCGCACAGTCTGTACGCGTTGAGAGCACAACACGTAGACGGGTATACGAGCCGTCTGTGATGCCTGCCGAAACAGCGCGTGCCAGCGATCGCGACCGCGCCCTTAAAGTCAAAGTTCAGTGTTGCTGCTCTAGCGACACAACACCCCCCCACCGCCCGCCCCTCCTTTTGCGTTCTTTCATGCTCTTTGAAGACGGGTTTGGCGTTCCTGTCTGCTTGAGTAGCAATCGATGGCAGGCCTGGCGCGCGCCGTGATGTTATCGGATGCGGCCTCCGTGCAACGGAGATAGGCCGGCTCTCTTTATCTCTGCTTCAGCCGCGTTCGTCGCCCCCGCTCGCGCGCTTTTACCCGAGTGTAAAACATACGATGCGCGGGGGCATGTTATCGATTTGGACATTACACAAAACATGATGGCGGCGGCAAAAGTCGAGAATTTACATATAATTGCTGTCGCAATAAAAACAAAATCGCTCTCGCCTTCGAGTCGTCTTAGTTGAATGGACCTTCCCTGTGAGTTTTATTTTTTAAATTTTTTTTTGCCCCGTTTTCTAGAGGGCACTACAGGGGGTTTTCGGTGTACAAACAGAATTCCCTAGCCATATACAACTTCTCTGCAAAAGGACAACGAAGTTTGTTAAATCATGCAGTCCACCGTTGAACGAACTTTCTGACACTTTCGCGGATGCTCGATTGAACCGTATCTCCATATCCAGGCAACCCTGCGCATGCGCAAACGATAGTCCAGAAGCACTGTGAGAATGCTCTTGCTCCATGCCTCAGAGAGAGGGAAAGGAGTGTCGGAGGAGGTTGGCTTTATGAGGCTAGCTAAGTGATGTCATGTTACGCCCAGCAATATAATCGATCGTGAAGAAAAAGAACCTCTCTTTCTGCTTGGAGTTGTCTTAGGGCAATGCATTTGGGACAGTGTGAGTCTTTAGTGTTGAGGCATTGTTGTACGTCGCAGCGATTGTCTACAATGTCTGCTGATTACCACATACATGTATTTAGAATGTTATTTCATAAAGTACGATTTTATTGAACCGGTATTCTGTTTATATGCTACGAAAATAATCGCGGAACAAGTTGTCCCAATATGCTCAACCGCATGACGCCCTCATTTCTGCATCATCGAGTGAAATAGGGAGTGTTCCTGAGATGATTGGTTCCTTGAGATTTGCAATGAATCGAAATATTTCTAGCTCTTCACAAGAGCCCCAAAATAATTATTCAGGTCCTTGAATGTATATGCAACTTGCTTCTCCAGTCTACTCTAGGATGTTAGTTGCTCCAGAGTGCTCCCAGATGCTAAATTACCTGCTCCAAAGTGCTCCAAAATGGAAATTTTGCTGCTCCAAAGTGCTCCAAAATGAAACTTTTGCTGCTCCAAAAATTGCTCCAAATCAGAAGACCTCGGTAGCATCACTGCAGTACGCCCCCCTTCCTCTGCGTCCAGAGCGGTTTAAAGCAAAGCTTTGGTAGCCTGGTTGGGCGAACGGTACGGAGTGTTTTGTGTACCACGTTTCAGATACCATTATGATATCAAACGGTACACCCGTGCTAGCCAGAAGTAGTTCTAATTCGTCATGTTTGGATTCCCACGATCGCGCGTTTACCTGAAGAAAAGACAAATGATAACTTCCAGTTTGGTGCTTAAGTGAAGAAGGTTTTACAGCCATGACTGCAGTAATCTATGCGGGAAAAGGACCACATACACAACATTATGATACTTATGACGCGTCAGATGACCGCGTCATCTTTTCTAAGTCGCTTAAGGAATTTAAGCGCAGAACGGCTGAGCTTTCGTCTCGACGAGCAAAGATTCGCCCATCCTTTGTCCAGACATATCGCCAGCCTGCTTCCCTCTTCTTAGCCACAGCAGCACCTAGAAGTTGCTTATTCTGACGCGTCAGGTGTTCATTGACAAACACAGGTTTTGTAGAATTGTAGCCAAGCAATGTACCCGTTAGACGAGTTTTCCTAGCCTTCACCAGAATAGAATTTCGATTCTCACGACGGACAAAACGCAAGATTATGTTTGGTTCGTTATGCTCAGTCGTGAAGACGCGTGACAGATGTCAATGTCGTCTTTCGATACTGTTTCGCCAATGAGCTGACCCATTTTCGAGACCACGTCATTTACATCTGGTTCTACGGGAACGCCCTTGATCTCTAGATTATTGGAGCGAGAATATTGCTCTAGCTCGTCGACTCGCACGGTCAACTTCGCGTTCTCCTCCCTTAGTTTCCGATTGCTTAACTTTAGTTCCTTTATCTCTGTTATTAGCTCTTTTATGTCTTTGCCCACCTCAGTCACATTGTCACAAGAATCACTGCAGTATTGAACACTCTTTTTTCAGTGAACGAAGTTCTGACATAACTTCCCTCCTGAGGTTTTCAATTTCGTGTTGCGTTGCCGTTCCCTCGCTAAGTTTATGATCAGTGTCATCTTTGCCAGTTTTTCGCGTGTTGCGGCCAGTCATTTCGAAATGGTTTTAGACAGTAAGAACACTGAGTACAATTGTCAAAGAAACAAATGCAAATGACACAAGAACTCTGCTCGGCAGCAGTGCAGAAAAACAAAAAAAATGAAGTACTATGTGCCTAGAAGCACAAAATATTGTGCTTACCTGCGAAATGAGAGTATGCCGATTAGTCTGTGCACCGTTGACGCACTGCTGCCGAACAAAGTCGCCGGTCAATGTTACAGCGGTTTAAATAGGTGCTCTAGGTGTCGCTGACGCTTGCGCATCCGACGTTCTTGCCACGTGTAGAGCAGCAGCACCCGCTGATGTCACCTTCCTGTGGCGGACGGTGATAGCGGGCTTGGAACGTGCTTGAAAGATATTCGTCCCACTGCGAAAAGAGAGTATGCCGATTAGAGTGTGCATCGTTGACGCACTGCTGCCAAACACTTGAATGGAGAACGCTGTTCAGGAATGCTGCGAAGACCACGCACCGTTCTCCAGATGTGAGATAGTGGCTTGCGTGGGTCTAGTGTCTCACAAAACATTCTCCACCGTTCAGAAGCTAACTTGTCCATACGAAGCTGAATTTTCTTCTGCATTCTTCTGGCTGTTCTAAGGTCGTGGACGGACTTTGTGCACCGGTATTTGCGTTCCGCACGGCGGTGAAGCGCTCGCCATCTTTCCAATTCGGCATCGAAATCGTTACGCCTTGACGTAATCGGGATCGTGTGCGTGGCATCTGTCATTGTACACTTGATCACTTGTTCCTACCCAGTGCATAGACCAGCTCGACAAGCGTCTTCCATGTCAGACTTGAAAGCGGTCCAGTCAATTCTTCGCACGGTCTTCGCTGGACCAGATCTGGACCAGGCAGCATGCTAAAGGCACTTGCGCTTAGTTTTAAAGAAACAAAGGTGGTCCTCACCCGAGCTGGCTGATATATTATATAGTGATTTCGGGGCATAAAACCCCAACAATATTAATATTAACGCGATAGCGTTAAACAACTCGTTTCGCAGAAATTCCGGCGTCGGCGTCGGCGTCAGTGTCGGCGTCGTTGGTTGTGAGCGAAAAATCATCATCTTGTCCGTGACCGAAAAATCCAGAAAGATGCAAATAAAATAATAAAAATTTTCGGGTCCCAGTGAGGATCGAACCCGGGTCGTCTGCGTGGCAAGCAGGTGTTTTACCACACAGCCATGCCTCTGCTTGGATATACTGTGAAAATAACTTCCTCTGCTTGGAAATGCAGTGAAAATAACTTGCATGCTTCGCAAACGCAAGCGTCCTTTATATAGGCGTCGCAATATAACATGTAATATCCCAGGAATATTGCGTGGTACAAGCGTAAATTGCCATCGGGCGTCCGAATATGTGACTATCATAACGATTCCATAGTTTAAAGCCAGCCACCCATTACAAACGGCACACACCTTACTGCGCGTATTCCCTTAACACCACGTAGTGGGTGCATAGCAAGTTCGAAAACATTTCCCACACTTGCCGCACATAATTCCTCCTGGTTTAAAGCATACTACCCATTACATAGTATGCATTAAGTGATTGAAGTACACACTAGGGACGGGATATCGCTATCGCGTTCAACTCTTAAAGGCGAAGCTTAAGGGTCCCCCAATTTTTAACAGCTCTATACGTCTAGTGCACTTTGTTACTTCCTTTGAAAAAGTTTGTAATTTTTTTCCTTTTATATCTGCGTGAGTTTACATGAATGATGTGCTGTCATCAACCGTCGGCATTAGGCTGATTACAACTAGAAGGCCAAATACTGCTAAAAGAAGTTACTTGGGTAACAGAAAGCTTTTAGTCATCTTAAACGGTTCCTGAACGTCTCATCATGCTTGACGAAGAAACACTCACAGAGGAAAGCAGACACTGATGAGAACACATTAGCGAAATACTACTAGAATGAAATTACTTGGGTAACTGATAGCTTTTGCTCATCTTAAACAGTTCCTGAACGCCTCTCGTGCTTGCCGAAGAAACACGTACACCAGATACTGCTGTGAACCCATCAGCCAAATCTTCCAGTCGTGCGTGCCAAGGAGAGTTGGCAACTTGATGAAACGCCCTCTCTTCATACAGGGGCTCGTGCTCACTCACTTCTGAGCTGCCGGCGTCTGCTGCATGACGTCATATAGCAGATTGCTCCTATTGTCTGGTATGTGACATACATTAGGTTCAGCATTTTGATCAGATGTGATTTTTGGCACTGCGTGCCGCCACGTGCTAAAACTACACAGTAGCAACACCACCGCGCACCGGGAAACACATGTGAAGAGGGCGATCGAGTTTTATAACGCGTGCTCAAGATGACGATACCGGACTAGAAATATACTGGTGCATAAATAACTTTATTACATAAATAAAATGAGAAACTACATGCTAAGAGACATTATTCTAAAACTTCATTTACTACGCTACTTACGAAACACAATCTTGTTTCTGATGTCTACGGAGCGCATGCACGTCAGGCGCAGATGTCGTGAATATTGTTTCGAATATCGCAAGCTGGAACAACCAGGCAAACAGGTTGCACGGTGGGTCGCAGATTCGAAAATGTTCTTTGGTCTCCCCGATAATCATCATCATCACCAGCGTCATTATCGTCACATCATTATCCTCACTTTAAAAAACGCTCCAACTCTACGCCTTTTTCTTACACCATTTTGCGTCACGCCATTTTTGGATCACTTCATCTTCTTTAAGGAATATCGGGGCCCAATATCGCCATTTCAGTTTTCTTCAACTTAAAATATATCGTCTTGGAGAAAAGACTGGCATGGTATGTAGCCCTAAGCTCAAAACATACCAACTCGCCCAAGAAAGGTGATTGTGGAACGAAAACATGATAGCAACGCAACTAATACACAAATGAAACAAATTGGATGCGGTCATGTTGGTTGTTTCGGTCACGATTTTTAACGCAGCGCTGTTTTGATGAATCTGGCTCAGTCTCATTCCAACAAACACCGGATTTGACTCATTATTTGTTCAAAACGGCCATTCTGAGTTTTAATTACAGCCAGAAATTGCCCCATTTTGATTATAATTGTTTAAAAAGTGAAAGATCCTTAGGCACGCTTCACGCTCCTGTGAAATTTAGCCGAGTTTACGTTTCTGGATTGGGTTCTTTTAGAAAAAAAAAAGATGCCACATATGAACAATTATTATATCGCCGATGTCGACGACACTGCGTCGTTTTATGCAACAATTTCTTTCTTTTTTTACGCGTTATACTTTTGTCTGTCAGCCTTCTCGCTTTTTCTTTTTGAATTTTCGTCGAATTTTTCCTATTCAGAAGCATGACGAGACGTGATTTCGAAAGCTGTCACTTTTTTTTTCAATAACTTTATGAGCTTGCTCAACGATTCCGTCGGCACGACTCCCGTACGAAGCGGACGTGGTTCTGGTACGATTAATGTTTGTTTCATAAGAATTGCACGCTTTTTGACGTGTCTTGCGAACCGCATGACAGCTTATTAAGCGGAGAGGAACTGAGCCAGCCTGCTGCGGCCTTCGTTGAAGTTGCATAAGTGCAGGGGCGAAAAGCATAAAGAATAGTAGTGACGACTCCTGAATATATATATATATATATATATATATATATATATATATATATATATATATATATATATATATATATATATATATATATATATATATATGTGTGTGTGTACGTATGTATGTGTGTGTGTGTGTACATGACCATGGACGCGGCCTTAGCGAGCGCATTAAGCGATCTTTGCCACATAATTCCGTCGGAAGACTGTTACAAAACAAACCATTAGAGTGCTTCAGACGCCATTACGAAAGGAGACTGCCGATTTATCCATTACAGTTCCGTAATTTGCTTTCATTAAAGCACGAAACTCTGCAACAATCGTTTCAAAATCGCCGTGCCTTGAACTAGCTTATTGCGTTCTTTCAAGACGACTGAAGAACGCTAATGGCAGTGGCATTCGCAATATTTGGGCTCTGAACATATCGATACGTCAATGCCTTCCTGTAGACTTGTCGTAATTTCGCTACACGTGATGTTCATGTCGTATGTATGCGGTGTCTTTCTTCCTTGCCTATGTTGTGATTGTGGATTGGTTTCTTTCAAAAACACATATTATCGGTGTGTACATTATTACATCGGAATATATTCCCGAATCAGTTGCTGACCTGAGCTATCAGCCGTTGCCCACGAAGCACTGGTGCACTGCTGACAAAATGCTCAACGTGCGTGATCCACCGCAAGTGTTCCTTTTTTTCTTCAGTCAACTTGCATGCTTTTCCCACTGGATTCTGAGCACCAAGCCAAGTACGAGCGCGTCAAGCTCAACAACTGATCCATGCAGCCTTCAGTGACCAACTGCGGCTTTAATATGCAGTCACGTGTGAAGCGTCACTGTTCGTCTTTTCTCGATAATCTCATTCTTTTTATCCCGCAGTCCATTCTAGTGCAGGTTAGCAAACTGGATGTGCGTCTTGTTAACCTCCCCGTCCTTTTAAGTGCGGAGCACTTCAGGGGCCCGGGCTGTCGTATTCTGCCGTATACATTCGTCGCTTGGCATAACACAGGCAAAACCACATACAAAAATAGAAAAAAAAGTAAGCTAGCAAGCGAGAAATAGAGAGAGAGAGAGAAAAAAAAAGGGAAAATAGGAAGAAAATTTGGAATAAGCAGGAAAAAAGAGAGATAAAAACACAGAAAAACTGGGAACGAGAAAAAAAGAAAGACAGGAGGAAAGAAGGAGAAAACGGAAGAGAAATAAAGAATGCTGCCCAGCTGCGTACTTCCTTCAGGCTTCGCGCCACTAGTGCGAAGCTGCCTTAATTTTTCTCTTCCTCCTCTCTCGCTTTTAATGCCATTACAAAAAAGCAGGAGTGTACTACCATCAAGATGCACTATGCGCTGAAGACGTGAATTGCGCTTGCATGGAAACAAGAAAATGCGATTAGGCGCCCTCCCAAATGTTGTCAGAGTTGTTTAATTTCGGGCCTGGCGTCATCAATTGAGGCCAGCACGCAAAATTTCCGTTATCTCCTCGGAAACGAAACCAAAACTACTAGTTCTTGGAGGATAAGCAGAATGAACAGAGGAAGTGCCTCACACAGGCTGGCCGACGTTTCGATAGGTGGACCTACCTTTGTCAAAGGCGCCTTGTCATCCTTGGCGTGCTAGTTTTAAGGGGGTTAGTATTGACGTCATCTCCTGTGGGGGGCGGGTGTCCCTGCTGGTAATCGCCGCCTGGAAAGAAAAAACATTAAGCAGAGGAGTGTAGCCCTTGCCTCATTTCAAGCAAGGTTACAATGACGCTAACGAATCTCTTCTCGGAGGTAAGGGGAGCTGTAAAAAAAAGGAAAGGGGGGGGGAGAAAAAAGGGGAAAAAAAGAAAAGAAAACAAAAAAGAAACAAAGAAGGAAGGCAGGAGCGGTACAACAAAGCGGGAGTCGCCACAGACATGAACGAAGGAAAGAGCGGAGCATGATACTTCGAAAACCGGCAGACGGGGGCCGCGTCCAGCTACCGCAAAGGTTGCCGGCGATTGTGGCGTCCGCCTATTTCCAAACAACCGCCTATGAACGCGAAGCATCAAAGGAAAGCAATTACAAAAGGGGAGAAGCGGTCGGTGTACTCTTAAAAGTCAAGATGTCAACGGTAAGTGATGCTAGAAGGGGTGTCTGAAAAACACGTGTTTAATGTCTGCTTATACGCCGACACCTGCTAAAGCAGCACCCGGAACGGCGTGTCGCGAACGGATCGTTCCCTCCCCGTGTTCGTGGTCGTGGCTTGCCTCGTCGTTCCATGACTCTGTTATATAAACTAAGAGTCGGCTCTGTGTTGGTGCGCGAACGCTTATACCGTCAAGGGTGTGTTGACAGTCCGTTGTGCGCAGCTTGTGGCTCCTGTGAAACACTTGAGCGTCTTATAGTGCACTGTCCTGCGTTTGCTACGCAGCGGGCTTTGCTGATTAAGGAATATAAATTCCTTGGATTTAAGTGCGCGACCATTGACGATTACCTCTTTCCGAGAGGTTGTGTTTCTCGACGCGACCAGGCCCATCGAGCTCTACAGACTTTTATGGACGAAAGAGACCTGGTCATCCGTTTATAGACGTTTTCTTTTTTCGTGTTTACTTATGCTTGTCTAAGTCTTCGTCAATTTGCTCTTTACTTCCCTCTCTTCTTTCTTCTGTCTCTCCTCCTATCTCCCTCTCCTCTAACTCTTCCCAGGCTCCTACCGAAAGTGTAAGCATGCGTTGTGCCCCTCCAGGTGGCAGTTGCCAGCTTGCTCTCTCCCTCTTTTCTCTGTGTCCTTGTGTATCTGTCTACGCAAATCAAATAAATAAATAAATAAACAAATAAATAAATACATAAATAAATAATTAAAAGGGGAACTCATTGGCACACATATGCGTCAAGTATCACCGTAGGTTGCCCGCTCAGGAGAATTCCCCTCAAAAAATGGGTGGCATGTCGGCTAAGGAAACGGAAGACCGAAAAATAAAACAAATTTTAAAAAAAAGAGAGAAATGAAGAAACAGAGGGGTGGGGAGGATGGGAAACAAACGTAATAAGACGCGGAGAGCTTCCTGGGGAGGCAAGGACTTTGACAATGCGGGGGGCAGAAGTGGTGCTTGAAGCGGGGAAACAGGAATGGGAGCAGTGGTTAGAAAGTTCTAGGCAATAAAAACTTAATCAGAGCAGTATATATATACATAATATATACACACATACATACACCTATAGATGTAAAATTTAAGGGGAGATGCTACTCGAAAAAAAAAAAGTTTCTTTAATCTGTAACCTAGGGAAATGAAATTTTCGCTGTACAATGGGCTTTTATGCTCATTTCAAATGTGTAGTCAGTTTTATAGTAAGTTGCATAGTTTTCGATTTGTACCATGACAAATACAGTTCTTGACGATTTGTACCATGACAAATACAGTACGGAGTAAAATACAGTTCTTGTTGGATACACTTTTCTGCTACTAAATTTTTATAGTTATCAGCCATTAATGGCTCATATTGCTCCACATTAACTGTAGAATGCAAATAATTAACAAGAGAGTACGTATCAGCAATTTCAAGGGACAAGAATAATTGTAATGCGAGAAGTTCTAGAATGCTCAGACCATACTAATTGCTTACTTTAGGTTCGTAGCAATTATATAGGTGATATCAAGTTCTAAAGGCGATATTTACACATGTTAATGAATATCTGGGCGAAATGTCATCCCGATCTGGCTATCACAAATACCAAAAACATGATGTCAAATCTCAAAAAGTTGCCCAAAATTGTATCTTGAGAAAAACGCATTTTAAAGTTATAAGTGAAAGCTCATCTATGCGGCAAAGATATGCTTTTTAAAATGATTTCTTCCATCATGAGAGCTTGGGAATCATGGTTATTTTGAGCGTGTGGCTTTGGTGAACTGCTCGTGCGAAATGCAATGACAAGCAACCATGTGACAATATCCAGGGGACTCTACACAATGAGCTCTTTTTAGTTTTTAGTAGCCACCTTGTGCTCTTTAAAAGCGATTTTAACCTACTTCTAGTTTCATTACAATCTTCAATTTTTTTTTTTTTGCCGTGAAAGTAGAGAAACTAAACTTGTGCAAGCAAATAAAAACAAAAAAATGTGTAACTCTGGAAAAAAAACTTGCGGTTTTCGACTCGCATCTCCCCTTAAAAATTGAAAGAGAACATAACAGTATGATGTGTAGGCTAGAAGCGATTCTATGTTATACTGGTTATGGGTATTTCAAGGGTGAGTATATTTTGGGTCTTTGAATATTACAGTTATGCTATGGCCTTCAGTGATTCCAGATTGCCACGTGCTAGATTAATTCCTGATGGGTGTAGGAATTTAAATTTGTGTATCAAATACGATTCTATGTATTTTCTCTGACGTGGCGACCGGAAATTTGTTTGTAGAATGTAAAGTTTGGTTGGCCGAAATTGTGGTCCTGTTGATTGAAGTGGCTGGCTACTGCTTTTGGTAATTTGTGTTTTGTGTCTGCACTGTGGCCGTTCAACCTTACATGAATTGGCTGTCCAGATTCGCCTATATATATATATATGTATATTTTACAGGGGGTGCACTCAAGACAGCATATTAGGTTGTTTGAAGTGCAGGTGAAGCTCGATGTGACCTTGTGAATGTAATCCGATGCTGTGCTTTTTATGCTGGTAGCCGGCTCTATATGTTTGCAAGTGGAGAATCTGTAGAGGCTACAGGGACCAGATGTTGTCCTAGTCTTTGCTTTAAGTTTTGCATGAACGAGCATGTCTTAACACGTTCGCTGCGGCACGCTTTCTTGAGGTCTCGTTTTAGGTGCGGAGTGACCCACCCGTGAGCCACTCGGCATATCTTCCAGGTGCGCCGTGACCCACCGGTGGGTCACGAGCTTGTGCCTGTCTGATTCGCTCCAAAGAGATAGCGCTGCTACCTTTGCGGCTGTCATTTGGCGCGCCTATTTGAAAGACACAGATCTATTCTTTGCGTTCTTCGCGTAAAGCTATGCTGAATTCGAAAGTTCCTGGCACCAGAAAACACAAACACACGTCTTTTTTTTCTTTGTGTTGTGTTCCTTTCGCGTCTGTAAAAGGTATGGTGATAAATGAGTTGTGCTAAAATTTTTGTTAGCAGCAAGAAGAACGCATCTATACTTATTCGACTGAAACGTATTTCAAAAGCCGCGGCAAAAATGGCGACAAATAGAATAGGGAAACAGGCCGCCACTCCGCTCCTTAAAAAGAACATCGCCGTCCCACGTCGAATGCCATAAAAACAGATGTATTGGTCGCATTATGTAACCTTATACCGCAGCACATGACGGAGAGTAGCCTACTTGAGCGTGGGTCACTGGCGGGTCACACCGCATGCAGCATGAAAACATTTTCATTCAGTGCGTCGTGGGTCACCGGTTGGTCACGGCATCTAACACCAGAAAAGTATTCTTCTGGTTATTTATAACCTTTTGCAACAGGAGTCGTACCTCTGCATTCAACTGAGATGAAGTTATCGCATTAGCAAGCAGATGCATCCTCGTAACACCGCGACCGGATAGGAGGAGCACAGGCCGTGACCCACCGGTGACCCACCACGCCACAGTGAACGTGTTTTAAAATTTGCGTTGCGTCCGTAGGCGACCTTAGGTGGTTCGGGAAAGATTGCATTAAGTTTCTGGTTGGTTGTTAGAATTGGATAGTATTTTGTGAGGACGTTGTTTATGTTTGGAAGCGCATTACAAAACTTTGTAGTGAGAGGAGGCGTTGTCTTTGTTGTTGTTTTAGAGCGTGGTTTGAGTGCCTCAGTGCTTTCTAGTTTCAGTGCGTTCGTATAAGCTTTGTCAAACAATGTGTTAGGATGGTTTCTGTTTGATAGTGTCCCTTTTAGGATGGTAAGTCTGTTTACGTAATCCTCGTTTTCTATGCATATGCGGCGTAACCTTGTCGCCTGGCTCTTGAAGATCGAAACGTCGACCAGCCTGCCTTAGGCACTTCCTCTTTTCATTCTGCTTATCCCACTACGTGTTTCCACCTGTTGGCTCCCATCCTGATTTTGGAGTTCTTGGAACAGTATTTCTTCGAGGATGGCCACCGTGATCAAGTGCACCATTGTGGCATTTTTGCGGCGCTAGAAGCTGCACACGAGCTGTCATTTACGTTCTCTGTGTCTTTGTATGTTTTAGCGCAGTTAAAGCTTTTAAGAATGAACATTAACCAACCAGCCGAAATTGGTGCTCTTCTACACAAAGAGTGGCTTGACTGAAGGCATGGGTGACGCTGAGGTGGATAATGTCACCTATTTTCGTAAACATATCAAATCAAATCAAATCAAATCTTTATTCCACCATGTAGATGCAGATGGAGGACAACGGAAAAAGCTGCCTATAGGCGGATTGACTAGTCCGCAGCCCGACGTAATGTATGGCGTGTGGCACACAGCAAAAAAAAACAGTCAATTAACAAAGCAAAGTATGGGAGCGGGCTAGTTGGTATTCCATATTGATACACTTAAGCGCAAGAAAAAACACGAGACAGTAATCGACGAGGACAAGCGCTTGTCCTCGTCGATTACTGTCTCCCTGTTTTTTCTTGCGCTTAAAGTGTATCAATATGTCAATTAACAAGCGAGAACATATGATTTTTGGTGTGCATCTCAATTAGTGCTGCGGAATTTCACATGTTCCATAAAATGTCGGTCCACGGGCACGGACGTGAAAGCAAACCTGGAATAACGAAATTGTTTCCTGATTTCACAACTACTGAGCCCTGGTAACCGAATTTGATGCAATGTTTGTAAATCAATAAATTCTAGTACCACTGGCTCAATTTTTCGTTTGTGGTCTTCTAAGGTCCTGAATATTAGAAGAACAATCACAAAAAAATGCCCCCCACCTCCCCGAAGGGAATCGTGAAGAAATGCGAATGCATTTCGCGCGCGCTTTACTCCATTTATATATGGTGGTTGTGGTTTGAAGAAGGAAAAGGCGCCTAATTTCTGCAGCCTGGTCGGGAGCACGGCGCAGCACCTGTTTTTTTTTTTGCTTTTTTTCTGTTTTTTTCCTCTTCTTTTTAATTTTTTCTTAATTTTCTTTTGTTCTTTTTTTTTTCTTTTTTTATTTTAAAAAATTTTTTTTTTCATATATAGCTCCGCCGAGCTCCCGCGACGCGAGCGCCCTCACGCACCAGAGGCGTGCTCCTCCTCTCCACTCACTATAACACCTGCCGAGGCCACCGCGGACAACGCCAACGCCGGATGCCTGACATAGCCCGACTAAGAAATGCATTCGCATTTAAAACTGGGGATGCGTAAAGCACGCAGCGATGGAGCGGTGTTTCCTACTGGAACATGCCAATCGCTGCTAATGTGCAATGAGAGACAGAAGACTCCGACTGGACACAGAGACTCACAGTCCGCTTTTTAGTTAACGCGCACGCTGCGAATTTTTATTGTTTAACAACGCACAGGAGAAATCTCCCACCGGCACCACCTTGGAGGTCAAGATCCATTGCCATATATACGGCGTGGCCAGTGAACGGTTGTGCAGCGCGAGCAGTCGGTTTTTTCAACCAAGAAACTCGCTAGCAGACGCTGCCTGTGTCTGCTAGCGAGAGGGAGAGGGAGAGAGGGGGGAGCGTAGGAGAGGAGAGAGAGGTCGGACGCGCATGCGCAGTGGGAGTGTGGACGCCGCGGGTAGAGATGCCTAGAGGAGAGAGGGGGGGGAGCGTAGCAGGGGAGAGAGGAGGGGGAGGCGGATGCGCAGTGAGGGTGTGGTTGCCGCGGGGAGGGATGCCTAGAGGAGAGAGAGGGAGAGAGGAGGTTTTTTTTATTTTTATTTTTTTAAGGGGTTTGCGCATGCGCAGTAAGGGTGGTCACGCCGCACACCACCACCACCGGATTAAGCTTCGCCATAAGATGCTTCACATCTAACACCTGCCGGCGCGCACACCTCCTCAACCTATCCTCCTCCTCCGCGGACAACGCCGCACAACGCCAACGCCGCACAACGCCAACGCCGGATGCCTGACATAGCCCGACTATGAAATGCATTCGCATTTAAAAAAATTCTCCGTCGAAAATCAATATTGTAGGGCTAAAAGGACCGCGGCTGAGGAGCTTTCTGGGAGTTATCATG
>JALIZH010022439.1:0-18427 GCA_030522465.1 Rhipicephalus appendiculatus
GATCAATATAACAACTCCAAGTTTCTTTCTATTCATGACAGGGTGCTGAAATTCAGAATGTGTTCTATTAACAATACGATTACACATCCCTTATATTTTCATCAAGATTGGTTGAGCAGTTTAAAAGTTGAATGTTCAGCCTAGGCGGCGGCGTCAACACGAACGATGCAAAAAGTGGCGCGATCAGAGTAAGGCTCAATGGAGTCGCGAGACCGTCACAGAACGCCTAAACCGGTGTCGTCGTTATGACGTCGCTACAAAGTCACGTGATGACGTCATTACACGAAATGATCGCACGGTAAAAGCTGTGCCGATCCTGGAGGCAGTGCAAAATCATGTGAGGCGCAGAAAGCGTTCGCGGGAGGGGGGGCAAGGATCAAGACATCGATCGACTAGAAAAGTCACAGTTTCGCCACAGGGCGAAGCAATGAATCCAATAGCAACAAATTAGAATGTCAAGCGACGAATGGCAAGCAGGTCGAAACGTGCAGCGCGCTGCTCACGCACATATGACGCACGAAAGCAACACGTACAGGGCGAGAGAGAACTGGCAACGTTCACAGCTCGACACTTAACGCGCTGCTCAAACAAAAACTACGCACTAAACGTAATCACAGGTACAGACGAGCGCGAACAAACAAGTGTCACAGTTGTTATTTCGTTGTGTTTGGAAAGCGTGTTCTTTTCGCAAACGGGGGGGACTGCCGCGAGCGAAGTGACCTTCGTGCGCTCGGTAACTACAACGCAATCGTTCCGGCGAAAGCCCAATTCTCCCCCACCGCGAGATAAGCGCGCGCGAGCACGGTCGTCTACCCCCCACGGGGCAAAGTGCGCGAGGGAGATGAGCGCATGAGCGTGGGCGTCGCGACGAGTGGGGCGCCGAGGTAAGGTCCCGCCGAGCACGCCCTTTGCGCCATCTCGCTGGTAATGCTGAAAACACGCTGAAACTCGCTGTATATAAATAGCTCGCCGTTTGAACGTTGAAGGATGTGCGCTTTCGTGGCTCAGTGGATAGCGTCGCGCGCTGCAGAGCGAGAGGTCCCTTGTTTAATGCCGCGTGTCGGAAACATTTTTCTGAATTATTTTTCTTTGTGGCTTTTATAAATATGTAGATACATATACATATACAGGACATGACAGCGACGGGAACGGCGAAAACCAGCCGAGAGTGTTCATATAATTGCTATCGCAATAAAAAAACAAGATGCCTCACACTTAATCACCAGTGCATCAGCACAGTCAGTGCAGATGCCATTCTGAGGGCCCACAGTGTTACATTGGGCTCGCTTTACTTTCTAGAGCTAAGCTGTCTTGCGGACCCTGCGTGGGTGTTGTCGTCTCTCGCCATCCATGGCGTTCGCTAAAATTCAGGTGATCGACCACGGAGATGAGGTGTGACTGAAGCAAGGATGTTTAAAAGAAGAAAACGCTGGGCTCTACCCCCCCCCCCCGCTTGCAAAACATGCATTCATGGGAAGCATATGAATACGAGGGGGGAAGCGACAACATTGACCAGTCCGTTGGCCAGTCGCCCCTCCGCTCTCGCAGCGAATAGCGCGCGCATCTGCGGGGATCAGTCTCACTCCAACGTCACCATGTTCGTTGAGTGGCCGTGGTGCGCCCGAGACGCCGAGCGCTAGCGACGACACCACGGCGACGGCACTGCCGGTCGCCTCCAATTTTCTTTTTAGGGGCGAAGCTCCTTAAAGCGGCACCCGTTTCGTCCCTCGTCGTAGTGCGTAACCAGTCTTACGCTTTGACCTCCAAGGTGGTGCCGGTGGGAGATTTCTCCTGTGCGTTGTTGAACAATAAAAAATTCGCAGCGTGCGCGTTAACTAAAAGCCGAATTCTTCTGTCTCTCATTCCCCATTAGCAGCCATTGGCATTTCTCCTGTGCGTGACTTAAACCATAAAAATTTTGTTCAAAACGCCGTTGATTGATGAAATAAACCAACGAAAGACGCAAGATGTTTTCTAAAAGCAAAACGAAAAGACGCCAGATGTTTCTAAAGCAAAACGAAAAGACGCCAGCTGCTTAACGAAAGACGCCAGGTGTTTTCTAAAGCAATGGTTTTATAATCAAAACCATATTGCGATACAGGTTTGTAGTTGACGATGCTCGTTGCCGTCGGTGTGTGCTCGTATGGATAAGGATGCCGCTGCAACCAGTGCAAGAACCACTTAGCTTACATTTCACCGACCACAAAGCGGTCATAATGAAAGGACAACGGAAACCAGCAATAAAAGTTTGATAAAACATTTAATCAATCGTTTCACGTCATTTTTATCGGGCGAATTAACGGAAGAAATTTCACAATTTAACCGATGATTACTTCCAGGAGCTTCGCCCAATCTCATCATCATTCACCTCGTGGATCTGCCGTCAATTTTTTAACCTCCTTGGTCGCCTCGCCGGTGTCAAGAAGAGTTTTCGAAGGTAGACGCTTATCGCGAGCCCGGCTATGTACGATACAATTTTTTCATGAGGTAGGCCTATATCTGTTACAGCGTCGACCTTGCATGCATTGTAAGAGTATGGCTTAAACGATATGAAGACTGATGCAAGGCATCTATTCTCGTAACTTTCTGTCGTCGTTGCTCGTAATGCCAGTGAGGTATGAAGAAAGAAACCTCCCTTGTGGCGAGAGCAAACATGGGTTTTTTTTTTTTGCAGATAGCAGAGGTAAGCAGCGCGTAGAACAGTTGGCTTCATAAGCGGTGTGCGTTTTGCTGGTCCGGGGTATGACGCTTTCGTTAACATGTTTCTTGCTTGGCAGTGTAGAGTGAATTGCTACAATCTCCATAAGATTGCGTCTAGCGTTTGTATAAATTATACTGACACAATTTATAAGTATTTCATTTATAAGAGCCTCTAGCTTATAAAGTGCCTCTGCTCTAGCTGGTTCAATAAACTCTCCTTTGTGCATATCCTCAACTGGAGAAGACAGAATACTCGAAGTCGTCAAACTCAAAGTCATTTATTATTCTTTTGTACATTGAAATGAAAATCGTTAACTATTTGAGTGACACAAGCAACGAGCGACACTCGTGTTTCTCTTCCAAGCACTTCCGGTTCCCCGAATAGTCACAAAGTTCGTTTTGGAAAATTAAACTGGCTAGAAATTGATGGTTTCGCTTCAAGTTAACTTATATTTGATTCATATGATATCGGAGCATAAATGTGCTTAAAGGGCCCCTCACCAGGTTTGACAATTTTGAGCTCACGAGCGCAATTGATACACTGAGCGTTCACGATCACGTCTGCCAAAATTTGCAACGCTACGCGCTGCGGAAATGGGTCAAATTTCAAGCTGAATGCTGCTTGCCCTTCTTCTCGCGTACTCGCGTCCTAGAGAATGAGGGGATGACGTACACGATGGAATGGCCCTACGTAGACGGTAGTGCGGCGACGTCGCTCCTCTACGTAGACAACTGTGCTCTGACGTCATCAACAGTAGCACGTGACACTGCGATAACTATTTGACACGATGTGTAGTGTGTGTAATTTGTTTCTTGAATAGATGAATAAAACTTGCAGAGCAATAATAAAACACACAAACGGAATTGGTGCGTTTCTTTTTTTAATTTTTACTGCGAGTCGCAGCGAGATGCGAGACTGGTGTACCTCCGTTTCGCATGCGTTCGTGTTCTCGCGCTTTGCGCATCCTTCAGACGCCACCCCTTACAACGAAACTAATTTTCTACCACGTTCCAGCGCTTATTAGGCTCATTTAGCCTCCCGCGTCTAACTAAATGTTCATGTGGCACACCGCTAGTCTCGCGTCCGTACAACTGTCGCAGCTTTCATGCTCAGTAATAGGTTGAAAGGCAAGTGATTGGCGAGGGTGCATTCGGCATAGCTTGCAGACGAAGCGCAGAGAACGCCGCCACAACACCTGCTCGCGTCTCGGGGGCTCGCGCTGGTTCGGGCACGTCACGAGCTCGTGACATTGTGTGCGCATGACGTGTTCATGCGTATGCGTCATGTGATCCTCCCGCTCGCGAGCCGAAGAGGGCAGGGATTTGGCTTGCGAAGGCTACTCGGGGCGAGCGGCAAGGGTTTCAAGCTCGCCTCCTCGCATCATGGTTTCGCGCCGCCTAAAAACATTGCTTTTCTCAGCTTCTAATGGACCGATTAGAAAAACTCTTGTGTCATAATGCTCTTTATTGGGCGCGCAACAACTTCCAGTGTCTAACTGAAATTCGTTATTTCACTTGGTGAGGGACCCTTTAAGATGAGGGCCAATCAACTTTCATGACAGTTCATGAACATGAATTGTATGAGGTCGTTGAAAGAGCGGCACCTTTTGTTTGGAGAAGCTGATTTTGTCGCGGCACCTGGCGGAGCAGATCTCAACCACGCGCTTCTTTTTGCGTGTCCTCTGAGATCCTCTTCGGCAGCACGCGAAACAAAAGTTAAACCACTGGGCCGTGTGGGTGCCACTACCGCACAATATGTCAAGGATTACCGCAGCCTCCAGATTTTTCTTTCTAAACAAATAGAGACAGCTTACCGCTCCCCCCATAATTCATATATCCTTAATAATATCTGGGGTTTGACGTCCCAAAACCACGATATGATTATGAGAGACGCCGTAGTGGAGGGCTCCGGAAATTTTGACCACCTGGGGTTCTTTAACGTGCACCTAAATCTAAGTACACGGGCCTCAATTCATATATCATTCACCCTTTCGTTGTAATCCATGCAATGCTCGTAGGCCCTATGAAAGGGCTGGCGCCACCAACTTTTGCGGCTATAAAAATCCGGCTGTAGGCTTCCTCTGCATCCAATGACACTCAGCACGAAGTGTTCGACACAGCAGACGTTTGTAATATATTTTAATTCACTTCCAAAGCGTGACTACATGCTCATTCTCGCGACCGAGACCCATCGCCAGTGCCAGTGAGACCGACGTCACTGTGTAGGAAGTGTAACGAAAGTTTTAGTGACGTCAGGCAACATTAGAGAGACGTGAGATTTTTTCTCAGCGTGTTGCCGAAGAAACCGAACTTGCTCTCATTTTTTAAGTGCTTCGCATCGTCACGCGAACCTGCGAAGGCGATATTAGAGAATTTTGGTTTGTTCGCACACTTTGCTTTAGCATGTCGGGTCATCGTAGCCGTAAACGTGAGACCGGATAGGTGTGGCCACCTGGCGGCGCTAAAATGAACGAGACAAGCACACAATTGTTGCAGAAACCTAACGTATTCTACTCCTCTGCTGGTGCGATTCTCGGCAGCGACGTAGTTTCAAATACGTTACCTTTTTAAACATTTTTCTACCACGGTCAAGGAAACGCATCTATAATTGTGGTTTCACGAAGCGTCACAAGATGTCGATGCCATCTTCCATTAACCCGGTACTCCGCAAAGATCTCGGCGAATACCGGAATTCCGTACACGCTCATATTGTCAGTTGAAGAATTTCAGCGAATTTAGAAGGCACTCGGACGGTTGCTCACATGTGTGGGTAAGAGCACACGTTGCAGCACTGCATGCGTCACAGCTTTGTGAGACCACGTGTTCAACCTTCCCTACGCAGTGACTCTCCTACTCGGTGCCCAGAAAGTGAAATCGAAAGTCGTTCATATAAAAAGGCAATATGAAATAATTTAGCGAGAACACATGAATCTTGTAGACGGCGTCGGTCAGAATGGAAGACCATGCGCGCGTCTCACTTCTTGCACGATTGGACACGCAGAGCACAGCGACGCTACGCAAGCAAAGCGCGAGCGCTGTAGAGTCCGACGCGAGGCGCAACCGACGCGACCAGCGTCCTTTGGCGCGCCCCGGCGGCCACCTGGCACCGTGCCAGGGCACGGACGGAGGGAGGGACGGACGTGAGCACGAGACATTAAAGGCTTTCGCCTTAAAAGTGACCGTGGCGCAATGGATAGCGTGCCCGGCATCTGTTGTCGCGGACCGAAAGGGTGTGGGTTCGACTCCCGTTGACGAAACTTTTTTCTTTGTCGTCTGATCGCGTGCATTTTTTACGTCATTTCCGTGACGGAAACACGTCACTGAAGTAGTCTTGGTGGACGCCGGCGTAAAACAAAAGAACGTTGCAGTGAATTATGCATTTTTCTGTAGAACATGTGCTCAAACAAGAACTGAGTTATCCCGCACAATGAGCTGCGGATCGTAAACAGCTGCGTAGAACACGAGCGTAGCAACCCTTCCTTAAATGTTTTTAGTTACTTTTTTTAATCCTTTTATTTTTTTTTAAGAACGCAGTATAAAGGCGATTTTGTAACTTCATTAGCAGACAGCATAGCAGCATCACGAAGTCATTTGCGAGTGCATCAACGTTATCGTGCGTTGGTTTTTCACCCTTCGCAACATTTGAACTGCTTATTACCGAGCATTTACTCGTTCTTCGGAAGGAAAAGAAAGAATGGTCCTGAAACATTCGTTTTTTTTTTCTTATTTATCCTTGTTTTATATGGGTGCTGTAACACATTACCGGCAGCGAAGCGTAGCATTGCTGTCTGCATTGCCGCCAAGGGAGTCATCATTACTGAAGTCGGGTTTGAAAGAGAAAAAAAAAACAAGAAATAGAATATCTACGCCTCTCCGGCAGCATAATCGCCACAGCAAATGTGGCCATGTTACAGCTCTTTGTTTTCTCCCGTGAGAGTAGGCGCACAGGCAAGCAGGCCGCTACAGTTGTTATTCATGCGCTAATGTCTTCGAGATTTTCTTCCTACGAGCGCTTTCCACTTGTTCTTGTTTTATTTTCTTGCATGCTCAAGTCATTTTGTTACTGCTAAAAACTACCGTTTTTGCGTACACTCCTTAGCTGACTATGAATTCGGAGGTGTAGTCAAAATCATTCTTTCAGTTCATACTTTGAACACTTGTGGCATGAAGGCGTTTCTTTTCCTTTCTCTCATGTTCAAAACCCAATGCGCGCGATTTACTGGGATCAGTGGCGTAGCCAGGGGGTGGCACACCGGGCACGTGCCGCCCCGTCCCCCCCCCCCCGAATTTTTTTTTCGCCATGGCATAGAGAGCGAAAAATGACCATTTTAATGAGGTGCACCCCCCGAAATCAAGGAGGTGCCCCCCCCCCCCCCCCGAAAAAAATTTCTGGCTGCGCCCCTGACTGGGAGGGATTGAGGCGTCATTAAAAGAGGAAGCTAATAATGCACACGCGCCGTCCTAACAAGGCTACGAATCACGCCGCTACTGCATCGGCTTGCATGCGAAGCCAAAGGTCGCTAACAAGGTTTTTCGTCCAACGTTGCATGTGGCTATCCTCAGAATAGCAGGTTTTTCTCTCATCCACTCAAGCACGGTGTGATCTCACGTTCTACTGCACTTTCCAGCAACGTGCCTTCACATATATAGCTTCTGTTCGTCTCCTCCATGCCGAAGTGCCTTGTCTTTACTCCCTTTTATTTTATGGGAGGCTGTGAAGCACTTGGTGTTTTTCCCGCGGACGTGAGGAAAGTGCCACTGTTGTGCAAAGTGCGTGGTGCTTCAAAGCGTTCCCGGGCGTGTGGAGTTGCTTTTTTTCATGATTCAACTACGACGTTTTTATCAAGCCATTGGGGTTCCGCTCCTTTTTCAAAGGCACGACCACCGAGTGAAACTCTTGTTTTTCTTCAAAGCATATCCGGCCGCGCACTTACTTTTGGTTTTCCGAATATTCAGAAACAGTCTTCTAAAAAATTCAAACTTACCGGTTCTGGTTCAAGTTGAAAGTTACGTTGGATACATATAATACCGGAGCGTAACATTACTTCAGATAAGAGACCATTAACTGGTAGGATAATTAATGAAAATTAATTTACTGAGTTCACTGAACGATTGTGAACAGTTGGGATCGTTCTGACATCTGGCGGAGAAGATTTAAACTACGCGCTTATCTCTACGTATCCTCTGTGCTCAGTAGCACTGACAGCTGGGCGAGCTGGGCGCTTGTGTCGTGTGTTCATATCGTATTTTTTCGTCTAAGTTGTCGCGCCGTTTAAAATTCATGTATCCTCTGTGATTCGCTTCAGTAGCGCGCGAAACACCCCGGGAATACACCATGATAGACGACCACCTACGTGCGAGTGTCACTACCAGACGCCTGCGTCAAGGATTGGGTTCGCATTTCTTAATACGTAATCAACGTTAATATTCCGTGCCGCATTCTATACACGGTGTTTTTATTTTTATTTATTTGGTACATTTTTTTTCTTTCATCGTATTTTCCGCGTGATGTGTTCGTTGATAACGTCACGAGTCACGGCTACTAATTTTGGTTTTGCCTCCGCGATACAGTTCCAAGACCTCACATTCTCCGCGAAGTGACAGGCTTGGCTTAATTGACGATGTGTACAAGTTATAGTAACAATTGAACCGAACTACGCATCAATAACGACGCGTACAAGTGATAACGCTTCGGGGACGGTCTAGGCCAGTTTCCTACAATTCTTTCCACCAGCAAAGCGCGATCGTCAAAGTTGTCCAAATAATAATTGGATAGTTGACTGCGCAACACGGACGACACACGAAGGACGAACACACAATTACCACGCCAGCTTAGGTCACGGGTGTAGTGCTTCCACTGAAACATCATGTACCCTCGTGTTTAAAAAAAATGATGTAGCAATAAAATTTTTTAACATTCTATGAAGGCAAGAAGGCGAATCTGAAGGACTACAAGCCCGTCTAATTTCCCCTACTTGCCTTCATTCATAGCGAGGGCCTTGTTCTGGCAGACTTGATGCCTTCAAGTAGTATTCGAGAGATTATTGGCTAAATGCCAGCTAGTAGAAAGATCACGTGCTACATGACACCGGCAGGGAGAAAAAGGGTATTCCACACGCGCTGCCATGGCTGCGATTCGCGCTGACTAACACTCCCAGGTTTAAATGCACAGATATATCCAATAAAGTGGACTGGGGGGATGACCGCCGCTGTAGCTCAATTGGTGGAGCATCGGACGCGTAATTCTAAGCTTGCAGGTTAGGTCCCTGCCGGCGGCAAGTTATCTTTTTCCTCCAGTTTACTTTCTTCACATTTATTTCATAATTACTACAAATAGCATCCCCTATGCTTTCCTTGGCATTATTGTCTGTTAGTTCTCATTAATGTCGTGTTTAATATTCTATTGAATTCATGTCAAAATTAAATTGTCTAATTTTTAGCTTCTCCGTGTACAGCTGCCAACATGCACCCTGGGGTTAATTTTGTGTTTTTTATGACCTCGTTTCTGTCTAGCTTTTCACTTTACACTACTACGTTACATTATGCGTCGTTTAGCTTAGGTTCTTCTTGTTCATCCTTTATAGTAACACTCCCTTTTCTTCTCTAGACTCGATTGTACGCTTGCTGTCGATTACATTGCTCCTCTCTGTAATCTGCCAAGTTTAAACAAATGATAAGCCTCGGTGAATGCCTACACGTGAAGGCTGCGTCACTTTCGACGACACTCGGCTACCGAGCACAGCACATTACAACCAAAAATTGAAACAGCTGGGCGATTTGATGTGATAGCATTATTAATACCCAGCGCCATGGTCAGTATGTTTCTTTTTCTTCTCTGTCTACGCCGTCCACACTGCTCATTACTAATTGCAGCGAAAAGTTCATCAAAACTATACATTCCGGCACTATAAGATGTAACTGCAATAGCCATCTCTTCAAATCATGTTCATGACATCGTCAATTCAGCTAAGCGTGAACTACTGTGCTAGCTTTCTAGCATGGATGAATCGGAAATAAATCAAGCAGCAGCAAGGCACCCGAGTGTGCCCATGTTTACGTCCGTCTTATCTTTAAGATAACGCGGTGTAACACTAATACGTCATACCAGCAGCCTCTCCTTCCCCAGACGTCACTATCGGGTGCGTTCACAACGATACCGCGAACGCTGTATCCCGAAGGAGCGATCGCCGTTAATGAGAGGTGTATATCGCTGGAGGTTATTTACGTAGCACCACCGCGAAACGGGTCGCCGAAGCTGATTCGATCGAAGACTCAGATGCCGATGATGATCGACGTTCCTCCTTCATGGGCCCAGAAGTAGACTACCACGAACGAGTTGGCCACTCGAGCACGCTCGAAGGATAATCAGCCACTCGCGAAATCATGTGACATTCACACGCTTGCCCAAGGATAGAGAGCGGAGGCAGCAGCTGGGCGCCTAGAGTTGGTGTTGTTGCTGATCACATCGCGCAGGCAAATTCCGTTGGGATCGATGCTCCTTCCTCCGAGTTGGAGCCAGCTCGGAGTTCTCAGAAAAAATGCGGCTTACGCCAATCACGCGCCCGATATCCGTTCACGCGCCACGCGACCTCTCGCACCACAGACTGCAGGGCAACGGAGGGAGAGGGATCCTGGGGATGGCGGGCTTCGCTTAGTTCATCTCCTCGCCTCGAACATCGGCGCCTTAAAGCCTTCGAGGCACTCGGGGCGCGTGACAACCGGGCAAAGTGCTGCCGCAGACGCCAGATTTCTGGAGGTTTCTTTTTTCTTTTTCTTTTTTTTTCCTTTTCGGAGAGATGAACGCGCAGTTGTAATGTGTCCACTCTTGAAGACCCCCGAAATCCTCTTACGCCTTCTCCTCCTCTCTCGCTCCCTCCTTCTCTTATTAGCTTTCGCGGAGCTTTCACTCGAGAAGGTCAGCTTAGAGGACCGAGGCTGGAGTTGACGTTTTCGTTGTTTACTGTACGTGTTTAATCCCCATGATACGCAAGTAAACAGATAGTGAGACGGCAAGAATATATATAGGAAAAAATTATTTTGTTTGGTTAATTAAATAAAGAAATCATAAGTGGGTGAAAAAACAACTAGGTGAGAGATAAACTCACGTGCGCCCTAGCACTTTGTACGGACGGTGAACCAGTGAGGCCAGTGTGTATGTGTGTAAACGAGTATGTGTGTGTGGGTGTAAACACACACACACACACATACTCGTTTACACACATACACACACACGCGCGCGCGCGTGTGTATGTGTGTAAACGACCATTTTGGCTGACTGCTAGAACTCTTAGTCGAGCAACTGCGCGATGGAGCAGCGCGAGCAGCGAGCGACCGATCCACAAAAGTCTCTTTTTTGACTAATAGCGACCAGGTTCGACTATATGCGACTTCACTGTACTACAATAATGAAAAATAACAGACAAGAGAGAGAGAGAGAAATAAATAAAGGAAAAAAAAGGGAGGTTAACCTGGTAGAAGAACCGGTTTGCTACCCCTGTACAGGGGCGGGGAAAGATGAATCGGAAAGAGGATAGAGGGAGAGAGAAAACAAAAAAGTTAAATAAAAAGATGCACACATATATATGCACACACATGTGGGACGTTCTGATTAGAGTCGTTCGGAGAGACCGGTCGAACGCAGAAAGCGCAGAAGCGCCTGCACAGCCTTCTTATGCAACGTTGAGTCCTGTCTGTGGCACAGGATTCTTACTTCCGAAAGAGTCTGGTCATCCAGTTGATCGAGTGCCTTGCACAACGACTGTCTCTGCAAACGGTATTGCGGGCATTCGCACAGATTATGCTGAATATTTTCGTCATTGCCGCAATGGTCACAGGCTGCGGTGTCGGCCATTCCTACGCGGAACGCGTACGCATTGGTAAATGCGACACCCAACCATAACCTGCACAGTAAGGTAGCGTCACCTCGGCGAAGTCCTGGAGGAACTAATGCCAAAGAAAGTATAGGGGATGTTATTAGCAGCAAATGTAATGTAAATGTGAAGAAAGAAAACTGGACGAAAAGATAACTTGCCGCCAGCAGAGACCGAACCTGCGGCCTTCGAATAACGCGTCCGGTGCTCTACTAACTGAGCTCCCCACTCCCCTTCCACTTTATGGGGTATATATGTGCATTTAAACGTGGGAGCGTCCAGTCAGCGCCGCCAGTAGCCATGACGGCGAGTGTGGAACACTCTTGTTCTGCCTGTCGGCGTCACTTAGCACGTAATGTTATTACGAACTGGCAGCTGACCAATAATCCCTGGCATACTACCTGGAAGCATCAAGTCTGACAGAATGACAAAGAAAAAACGAGCCCTGAAAATTTCCACTTTTCTTCATTCACTGTACTAGGACACTTGCGACCACTTCTTCACGTGACCTCGACAGTGCCTGGTGTGAATGGGCCCTATGCTATATCGCCGCAAGTCCGCACGCGTGATGCACGGAACTATACAGACATACAAAAATACCACACGTAGGGAACGTTCGCTGCCGCTATCGCGGGGGGACGGTATGAAGAAGTACTCGCTGGATGTGGGAGCTGCAGCGGGAGCAGCGAAAATGAGAGGGAATATTAATAACAGGGTCATATTTCGTCCCATCGGGATTACGCCGAGATTGGCGCACCGTATTGCCTCGCCCAGGCTTTTCTGCCCGTTATTCACCCGCGGAATCACTTCTGGAATAACGGGGAACGCCGCTTCTTGATCAAGACCAACGGCCAGTGGTTGCAGAAGCCCCCAAGCAACCGGACGCGGATGATTAGGTGCTGCACGATTGGCTGCGAAGCATTCCATGTAGTTTTCTTTTTTTCTTTGTTATGTCTTCTTGGCACTGACGTAGTTCTTCGATGTCTGCTTTTTTTTTCTTACCGATGATTTCGTCATTTTTACAGACTAAGCACGGCAATAAGTTCGCTAACTGAGTTTGTACTCTGTATTTTATGATTTGCGAGAGAAACGGAAGAAGAAAAAACACCGCCCAAGGAAACAACATAAAAAAAACAGCGACAGGATGTTTTTATGCTGCTGTAGTTTCCCGAAATAAACTTTTGATGTTGCCTCGTTTCCTGCGTGCCTTGCGGAAATTGGATTGCGGTCACGTAATCTCTCGCCTCTCTTGGCACGTGGGTTCTCCTAACGTTTAGTGTCCAGCGCAAGTAAACCATTCTTACGCCCACACGTTGACATATGTGGCTGAACCTCGACTGACACTGGTGCTTAACGATTTCGCACACCAAGGATTGACGTTGATATTATTTATTTATTTATTTATTTATTTATTTATTTATTTATTTATTTATTTATTTATTTATTTGACAATGCATGATTGTCGTGGTGCAGGAGACGAAAGGCGACGTTATGAGTCACCTGACTAGGCCTCTAGCACCACACTGTACATTCGTCACACAACGCAACTGCATTGGAAAAAAAACAGAAATACAAGAGCACAATGATATTACGGATAACTAGGAGAAAGCTTATACAAAATAAAGAATACAACAAGGCTTCGAAAATGTGTTACATAACACACGTATTATTGCAAGCACAAAGAGGGAGCAATAGTAGTGTAGACAGCGGTGTTCCATATGGGAGCATAAATACAGACTTTCATACATGAATAGCCATATATGTAACACTTTATGCCGTAAGTACTCTATATAGTCCAAACCGACGAAACCGACCCAAACTCTAGTAAATATATAAACAATAATTGATGTGGTTTAACGTCCAAAACCATGACATGATTATGAGAGACGCCGTAGTGGAGGGCTCCGAAAATATCGACCACCTGGGGTTCTTTAACGTGCACCTAAATCGAGGTACACGGACCTCGAGCAATTTCGCCTCCATCGAAACTGCGGCCGCCGCGGCAGGGATTCGATCCCGCGACCTGCGGGTCAGAATTCGAGCATCATAACCACTAGACCACCGTGGCGGGTTGAACTCTAACTAGAGTAAATCAAACTGTCTTTCATATCGGGCTATTTAAGATTCCGTCAATCATTTAACGTGAATGAGCAGGAAAATCTCCGGCTACATCGAACAAAAACAGCCGGAACACTTCATACATCGAACATCGGGCAGCGGGAATTAACGCGCCAAGATGTTGGCTTCCCCCTCACAAAATCTTGGCTTTTCCTCGTGGAAAGGGAATTTCCCACATGCATTTGGGGAGACCTAGGGGTGCGATCAGGAGGACGCTGCGCGGAACGAGTAGAAACTACCGCTTGCTATCACGTGCTATTTGCCTCCCCCCCTCCGATTACTCTTCGCTTCCTCTCCGTCTAGCGGGGTCGTTGTTCGCTTCTCCGCCCTTTTATCGCGACAGATGCCGTAAAGCAGAAGAACCTACTGTACTCTGCAAAGCTGAGGATAAACAAAAAATTGAAGGACACTTTGTACATTCCAAAGTGTGTTCGGCGAAAGCGTGTGGCCATTCCACTGACGGAAAGATGGACGGAAAGACCGACGGACGGACGGACGGACATCCGGATGGACAGACGGACATCCGGACGGACGGACGGACGGACAGACGGACGGACGGACATCCGTACGGACGGACGGACAGACGGACATCCGTACGGACGGACGGACAGACGGACATCCGGACGGACGGATGGACGGACATCCGGATGGACGGACGGACATACGGACATCCGGACGGATGGACGGACGGACATCCGTACGGACGGACGGACAGACGGACATCCGGACGGACGGACGGACATCCGGATGGACGGACGGACAGACGGACATCCGGGCGGACGGACGGACATCCGTACGGACGGACGGACAGACGGACATCCGGACGGACGGACAGACGGACATCCGGACGGACGGACAGACGGACATCCGCACGGACGGACGGACGGACATCCGTACGGACGGACGGACAGACGGACATCCGGACGGACATCCGGATGGACGGACGAACGGACGGACGGACAGACGACGGACGGACGAACATACGGACATCCGGACGGACGGACGGACGGACATCCGGATGGACAGACGGACGGACGAACGGACTGACAGACGGACATCCGGACGGACGGACGAACAGACGGACATCCGGACGGACGGACACCCGGATGGACGGACGGACAGACGGACGGACATGCGGACGGGCGGACGGACGGACAGACGGACGGACGAACGGACAGACAGACGGATGGACGGACGGACGGACGGACGGACGGACAGACAGACGGACATCCGGACGGAGGGACGGACGGACAGACGGACACCCGGACGGATGGATGAACATCCGGACGGATGGACGGATGGACGGACAGACAGACAGACAGACAGACAGACAGACAGACGGACGGACGGACGGACGGACGGACGGACACAGGACGGATACCGGACGGACGGACCCCGGACGGACACCGGACAGACGGACGGATGGACACCGGACGGACGGACACCAAACGGACGGACCCCGGACGGACACCGGACGGATGGACGGACGGACGGACGCCGGACGGATGGACGGACGGACGGACGCCGGATGGACGGACCCCGGACGGACACCGGACGGACGGACCCCGGACGGACGGACGGACGGACGGACGCCGGGCGGACGGACACCGGACGGACGGACGGATGGACGGACGGACCCCGGACGGACACCGGACAGACGGACGGACGGACACCGGACAGACGGACCCCGGACGGACACCGGACGACACCGGACGGACGGACCCCGGACGGACAACGGACGACACCGGACGACACCAGACGGACGGACCCCGGACGGACAACGGACGACACCGGACGGACGGACCCCCGGACGGACACCGGACGACACCGGAGGGACGGACCCCGGACGGACAACGGACGACACCGGACGGACGGACCCCGGACGGACACCGGACGACACCGGACGGACGGACCCCGGACGGAAGTGAGCATGAGACATTAAAGGGATTTCGCCTTAATATGGTCGAGCGTTGCCCCTGCGTACCTCATCCCAAGAAGCACGCTCAGTGAGATAGTGAAAAAGAAAGCCGAACAGGGCCGATGCAGACTAGGCGCTTCCTTCGACGTACTAGTACGCACAGCTATGCATGAAGATTTTTGAGGTGCTATTTAAATCGATATCGTATTTCATCGTGTATAGACCTTTTTCACGGAGAGGAGGGGCGTAGCCTCGAACCGGTGCATTTTCGTCACTCTCTCTTTCCACCGGCCGTTCGTCCACCGCCTCTGGTGTGTGGGGATTGCCGCGTTTTGCATGCGCGGCGCGTGAGGGGGTCAATGTGTTTCCATTTTTTTTACGCGCTAAAGCAGTTGTGCTGCCTAAAATCGGAATATCGGACGAGAACAGGTCGACAGGCTACCACGGCGCTGTGTTTGGCAGCGACAACAACTAACGAAAGCTCAAAAGGCTGGCAGCCGAGACACGCGAAGTGCACCTTCCTTCGAAATGACTTTACTTAGGTCACAGGCCTTATCCGACAAATATTTTATTATATCTGGTGTCTGTCGTTGTGGCCGTTTCTTCATTACACCAGCTTGTGATTCTGCTTGGGTGCTGGTACACATCATCTGCAGCAAAGAGAAGCAATGTCAAAGCTGACGGTTAATACAGAAAATATTTTGCCCAGAATTCTTCTGTTGTAACATCAACATACGCGATTTCTATGCAACATCACATAAGTTATACAATGCCTGCGGCTACCGAAATCTAAGCGCGTGTAATTTCGAGATTATCGAATGAGCCCTTTCCAAACTGCTCACAGAAAGGCCTGCATGACATAAGTGTTCTTTGGCGTAGCAACGCGACTCTAGCGTTTCTTCGACTGCACGTCATTTCCCGACTTGTCAATTTTGCGACGATAACTGGGGCAGTTTTATGACAACCGCACTTTTTTTTCGCGGCAGCCTGAGTGTCGTCAATCATCGACCCACAGTGGTTACAGCCAGGTCGTTAGCTGAACACGTGCGCTCGTCGTGATGCTTCTTAAAAAACAAAAAACCGACAACAATGTTACCAAAAACGGGCGCACTGTCGGCGTATCGCCAGTGGTGGCTGCTCGCGCCGAAGTGAACTTACGCCATGCCGTGCTTCCGGATGTGCAAGACGGTAATTTCATTTTCTCTTTGTGTTGCTTCTACGCGGAAGTTCGAGCTCATCCGTCGTACATCGGTTTCTTATTCTGCGCAACGATCAGACACAAGCCTTGGACTACGACGACGACACGAATCAACACAGGCATCGGTGTTTGTGCTTCCTTCGTTCCATAAACTTTGTATTGCGACGTTCTGAGCGGAACCGGATGATCTGCTAGCGATTATAGACTTGCGTTGAACTTAAAGAATCACGGCAAAGAAACCCGAGGGTCATTTTAAACACTAATGCGCGCACTTAAAGTGCAGCTGGGCAATGGCGTACGTATTCGCTCCTCACCATTTACGTTTCACCCATTACTTCGAGAGTTGTCCGAAAATTTAACGCTAGTGCATACTCCCAGAACCCCACAAGGCCAGTCATAACAAAACATACTAAGCAAACATTTACACGTGCTGCATAAGGAATGCATTGAAATTCTACTCACCTCCTATGTCTATCGTCGGCACCGCCGCGGGAACGTCTCGTGGGTCGCCGCTGCTTTATGTTTCAGTCATTTCGAAGCTGAAAGCTTAGCGATTACTTACTAGCGCCTTTACAATCGCGAAACGTTGCTGTTTTTTGACCGTGTACCGCGAAGAACAGCAATACCCCGTGAACTGAGCACATACTCCGCATACACCGCCGCAGATCCCCACACACCGGAACGGCGGCGAAACATCGCAGACGCTAGACGGCGCTGCGGCGGAAAAAATGGCAGCCTCCTCGTGAAATTCGTCTATACCCGCCCCTGCATATAACACCCCATCTCCAAATGCAAACCACGAGAAAAAAATTTATAGGAGGAAGCACTACGCAATGAGAAAAAAAAGGATGTTTCATCTCCACTGACGTGACACCTGGGCAGAAGCGAAGCATGCTTTGTGTGTTGGTGTTTCCCGCAGCAAAATCTTTTACTCTTTACTGATTTACTCGCCACCGGTCCACTGACGCACCATCACTCTGCAGATATGTTTCAAGAAGTTGTGTTTCAAGTAGATGACTTTACCGTAGAGATACACGTTTGTGCCCCTGGTTTTAGATAAGAAACTTGAGCGCCTGGGTAAATTTCGTCGGGGTTTCTGACACCGCTGCTAAGCCAGGCATAATGTTTTGGGCAGGTACGACGAACATTTCTCTCATAATATACATAGTGCGGGCCGGTGGCGAGTAGAGTAGTGGGATTTGCCCGATTTTTGTGGCTCATACCCGTTTATGATGAACCGTGACGACGACATGACACGCCGACAGGCCGAAACCCTAAGATGCTTCACCCCATGCTTCACCCCATACAAAAAAAAAAAAAAAAAAAAAGAGAGAGAGAGAGAGAGTGAAAGAAACTGCGTGTTTCCCTGAAGGCGTCCTCCTTACATTATCATAAGGCAGTGCCGTGAAGCAAACGTGCGCACCAAAATTCGCACCGCAAATACAACGATTTCATTAAAACTTGCACATCGAATTATCCGATACATCGAACTAAATCCCGTTGTTTGTGGGTTTGATATATGCGGGTTCGGCTGTATGAGAATCCACCTTGCCTCATAAGCGCGCCCCAAGGCTTTGCAAGAGTTAATGCAATCGCTCACAAAAGGGCGGTTAGGTTTTTGAA
>JALIZH010022440.1:0-55313 GCA_030522465.1 Rhipicephalus appendiculatus
CTAGTGATTGCTTTCGATGTCTAGGCATTCGTTTATTTATTTATTTATTTATTTATTTATTTATTTATTTATCGCTGAGTTGTCAACTGAATTAACTCGTAGGCATACACATGCGCCGGGTTCCGCATCAACATGACGACACCATCGCCCGACGGCACCTCTCCCTTCCCCTAATTATGAATAAATTTATAATTAATTTATAATTAATTTTTCCGGCTTTACGTGCTCGTGTGGCAATATGATTATGAGGCACCGCCTTCGGGGGGGGGGGGACCTGCGGGTTAATTTACACCACCCGGTGTTCCTTAACGTGCAGCTAAATCAATGTTCACGAGGTGTTCTTGTATTTCGCCCCCATCTAATTATGCGTATGAAGGTTCACTTGCAACTCAGCGCTCGCCACTTTTTAAAGCGAAGTTGTCGTCGTCTACCCTGTGCGGTCGTCGTCGTCGTCGTCGTCGTCGTCGTCGTAGTAGTAGTAGTAGTAGTAGTAGTAGTAGTAGTAGTATAGCACAACTAGCAGTAGTAGCAGTAGAAGCAGTTGTACTAGTATAACTAGCAGTAGAGAGAGAGAGAGAAGAAATATATGAAAGGTAGGGAGGTCAACTAGACTATGTCCAGTTTGCTACCCTACACATGGGGAGGGGGATAAGGGAGTAAAAGAGAGAAGGAAAGAGAGAGAGAAAGAGGGACATATTTCACACCACACACACGGTGAAGGGTTTCATAGGCGGTCGCTCAGCAGTATAGTAGTAGTAGTAGAACTAGCAGTAGAAGTAGTAGTAGTAGTAGTACTAGTAGAACTAGTATAATAGCAGTAGCAGCAGTAGTAGTAGAAGTAGTAGTAGTACTAGTAGAATTAGTATAATAGTAGTAGCAGCAGTAGTAGTAGAACTAGCAGTAGCAGCAGTAGTACTAGTAGAATTAGTATAATAGTAGTAGCAGCAGTAGTAGTAGAACTAGCAGTAGCAGCAGTAGTACACGTAGAACTAACAGTATAGCAGTACAGTGAAAGCTCCTTAATTTGAACTCGAGGGGGACTATGAAATTGTTCGAATTAAGCGGAGTTCTAATTAGCGGGCGGGCACTAGAATGAACGGACATCGCGCCACACTGCGCGGGCAGAGGCCGAAGAAGCCACCACGGGACTCGTTATGGCAAATCAGGCGATACTACACGGTTGTGGCAGGTGATTTCGTATATTAAGTTCACGGAGCTCTAAGCGCGACCACAAATAATCGGTCAGTGATACGCCACAAACAAGCGTCGGCATGCATTCGTGCGAGCAGTGAGCCTTCATGTCAAAATATACGAAGCTATGTTTGTGCTCTAAAACACGTTCATTTACGTAGCAGAGATAACGCAATCAAAAATAAAAGTAATCGGTAATTTTCAATATGCTTGCGTTTCTCCTGTCACGACTCCATGAACATTGTTTGCAGCTTGCCCAATAGCTCCAGCGCAGCGTCCGAATTCTCATCTGATGAGAAAAGCTGCAGTTTCGTTGTTTTGCATATCTAGTAAATTTGTATTGGTTGGGTTTTTTTGCAACACATTGCGATCACTCGGGACCGACTTCTACGAGGAATGATGACAACCAGGGGCTCCCAGTTCGGATTAACCACTGTGGATGCCGACGCGTTCGAATTATCGGGAGCTTCCCCCATAGAAACACAGGTCTGTGCCGGGACCAGGGCGTCAGTTCGAATTAACTGTAAGTTCAAATTAACCGAGTTCTAATTAACGAGCATTTACTGTAGTAATAGTAGAACTAGCAGTATAGTAGCAGTAGTAGTAGAACGAGCAGTATAGTATATAGTAGTAGTAGTAGTAGTAGTAGTAGTAGTAGTAGCAGTGGTAGTAGAACTAGCAGTAGAAGCAGTAGTACTATAGTAGAACTAACAGTTGTAGTGGCAGTAGTAGTAGTAGTAGTAGCAGTAGTATAGTATAGAAATACAAAGATAGTGAGAGAAATAAAGAGATGGAAAGAAAGAAAAGGAAATAGAATTTTGGCGAGAAAAAGTTCCTCACGTGGCGACGGGATTCGAACACGTGTACCCACGATCCGAGTGCGAGCGTCTTAACCTAGACTATCTAGGCACGCTGAAAGAGCACAGCATAGCATGTATCGTATAGCACGTAAGTAGGAAAGAGAAGTGGGGGTGAGGAGGTCTGATGTGAGGGTGAGAAAGGGGAAAGGAGGAGTGGAGAGGGTAAAGCATGGCATATAGAGATTGAGTAACAGAGAAATAGAAAGAAGTGCAGAAAGAGAGAGAGAGAGAGAGAAAATAAAAGAAAAAGAAAGAAAGCAAAAGGAAGCAAGCGAGAAATAGAGAGATAGTGGGACAAAGAAAGCAAAGATAAAGAAAGAAAGAAAGAAAGATAAAAAAGAGAAAGAAATAGAAAATAAGAATACAGACAGAGAAACAAGGCAAGCAAGGAAGAAAGAGAGAAAGAGAAATAAAGATAGACAAAAATACATAAAAACAGAGAAAAGAGAGAAAAAGAAAGGAGGAAGAAAGAGCAAACAAGATAGAAACAAAGAAGGCAGCCGAGCTCCGCCCTTTCTTCGGGCTTGGCACCACCAGTGCTATGCTGCCCAGCAGCAACGCTGTCTCTTTAGCATTGCGCCTCCAGTGCAAGCTACGCTAATTTATTTTTCGTTTAAATACTTTCGTTCTGTACTTTTTCTTTTCCTGTTTGCGCAAAAGTATTCTAGTTCCTGGAAGGGATTTGCTTACTTCAAGTCATCTACAGCTCGTAAATGTGCTGCTTGTTACTGGCTTGCAGCGCGGTCTCAGCGTGTCTGCAAGGGCGTCGCTTCATAGTGTTGTTTTGCCGGCAGCTTCTTTCATGATCTTTTTTTTTGTCTGTGGCGCCTTCGCTTCGTCGCGGTTTGCAAACAGGACGTTGCCACCGAAGCTAGACACCGCTTGCGCATAGGCGTTCCACGCTCGCATATGCTTGCATACGCACACCGGTTCTCAGCATCAGATCCGTGCAGTGTTGCGAAGCCTGCGTGGTTAGAGGAATCCTAGAAAAGCCGTGGCTGCACGTTGCGGAAAAGGAGAGAGTGGGATGGTTCGCCCATTGTAATTCTACTGAGTTGTAATTGCACAGAAATAATTTAATACCCGGCGTTTTACTTCCCAAACCCACAATATGATTATGAGAGATGCCGTAGTTAGAAGGCTCCGGGAATTTCGACTATCTGGTGTTCTTTAACGTGCGCTGACATCGCACAGCACACGGGCCTCTACCATTTCGCCTCCATCGAAATGCGACCGCCGCGGCCGGGATCGAACCCGCGACCCTTCGTGTCAGCAGCCGAGCACCTTAACCACTGCTCCACCGCGGCGGACAATTGCACACAGACAGACAGACAGACAGACAGACGGACGGACGGACGGACGGACGGACGGACGGAGGAAGGGAGGGAGGGAGGGAGGGAGGGAGGGAGGGAGGGAGGGAGGGACGGACGGACGGACGGACGGACGGAGGGATGGATGGATGGATGGATATAATGGCAAGAATGCCTTTTCAACTTTCTTCAACTGGAAACTTTCACGTTATGAGCAAGGCACTTATTTGCGCCTTAGACTAGACATTCAAACTTTCGTCGCTGTCGAATGTCTGAAGTATATTGTTCGAACCCGAAGTACATTGTTGGCGACTCCGTAACTCCTAATCAGTAGGAGTTACAAAGTCTCCCAAGGATCTTTGTCGCACTCCTATTGCAGTTGCTGTACTGTAGGCGTTACTAAGTTCCTTTATGTGCTCGCAATTCCTGCGATGACGATTATTGGTTTTACCCTACTTTTGCGGTCATGACAAGGGTTGCAGTACGTACGAATGAGTAGATATTAAATAAAGATGTAACTGCCTTTGGTGAGTGCTTTTGCGCGTAATTGTAATTAGATGTGGACAGTGGATTCGGGGGGTGAAGCTCATCTTCTAGGCGTCGTTATCTCGTTTAGTGAGGTGTGTAGCTTTTGCGGCGCAGCACGGAACTGCGGCGACGGAGTTGAGGCGAGCACGTGCGTCTGCATCGCGCTCCCACGTACGTAACGTCTAAGAAAGACAAATAGATCGGGATCGTGAAAGCGTCGAATATGAATAAGGTTAAAAAAAATAAAATAAAGAAAATAAAAGAAACGAAGTGTGTGTGTGTGTGGGGGGGGGAGGGGGGGGGGGGGGTTCGCTGGTAGTGTAAGTCGAAAAAGCAAACAGTATTATCGGCAGCACAAGCAGTTTCCCAGACTTGACTAAGATGGCCGTAAGATTAGGAGGCACCGTTTCATTAGGATTCAGGTCAGGACGACGCTGTTTTTTTTCTTTCTTTTTTCTTTCAGAGTGCCCTTCTATACTCGTAGGCATGTATGACTACTTGCTACGTGCCTAGGGAGGATGAACAGAAATATACCGGGTTCATTCGAACGTTACCCACCAACCATATTTATTTTGATTGTATTTTTATTAATGTGTAGAGCAACCTGACGACGCTTTTTTTTCGAAGCGCCTTCCTATACTCGCAGGCATGTACAGCTACTTGCTACGTGCTGAGGGAAGATGGCCAGGAATATACCGTGTTCATTCGAATATAACCGGCCGCCAAACTTTCTTTAGCTTGACTTTTTATGAATATCTGTAGTAACTGGAATGGTGTACAAGGTGCTTGCTCTGATTAGAGACGGAAAGATTGGGACCTGTATAGAAAGGTTAAAACTAGACATTGCATTTGTGCCACCTCATATATAATAACAATAATAATAATAATAATAATAATAATAATATGACATTGACAAGTGAAAATGCACATGGGTAAAAAATGGTGTCTTACTGTGAGTGAGCTCTATAATAACATCAAGTAAAGATTCCCAATTAAAATCCGAGTACTAGTTTGCGTTATGTGAAGTACGTTATGTGACGACATGATGATGTCATATGCTGACGTCGTCACGTGACGATTTTTTGCATCAGTGGTGTTGACGGCGCCGACGGTAAATTTTCGTGTTCTATGAGCCATCGAAGGCTTTCGCCTTAAAGGGCCCCTCACCAGCCCCTGAAAATACAAAAAAACGAGCGCAGTATTACCTCCTGGCGTTTCTCGTCTTTCTTGCGCACTTCTGTGACGCAGACGGTGATTCCCGTGACGTCTATAGTGTACATGCTCTCGATTGGTCCATATACGCGAAATATCAGATGCGAGTTGTCTCCTGCACTGCTTTGCCATGCAGCCGCCCATCCGTTCTTCCTTGTGTTGCATGACTATCGTGCGCGATCAACTGATTTCACTTCATTTCGTGCGTTTACGCCTTCGCAAGCGCCGATAACAGCGTGTAGCCGAGCAGCGCGAAATCCTGATAGGCTCGAGCGCTTAGTGCTGACATTTGTTCGCGTGGTTTTAAGAAATAAGTGGCGAGGAGGATATATCGCCTATAGGAAGGGTAGCGAAGGTGAGGAGGAGACAACTCCCTCGTCTTTGAACGCGGGCTGGTGAGGGGGCCCTTTGAAAAACTAGTCTGCGCTGAATGCAGATGGCAATCGCGACTGCCCTCTTTTGGACTGCTCGTGAAGCACACTGAGTTTGTTGCAGCAACACTTCTCTGCAGACCAGTTGGTTCACACTGAAAATTCGACTATAGGATAGAAAAAAGACGTAGGAAACTAGACGAAGAAAAAGACTGTGGCGTTTGCGACAAATGAGGAGCATGCTTCACAGCTCCATCTGCGGTTCTGTTTTTAATGGAATCTTGGTTTTTGTGCGCATCGCGATGGCGCAGTGTTATGCATGCCTATTTGTAGGCTTCGTGAACTGACAACAAACAGTTTGTAGTCTGCTCTCTTTTCTGTCTCCCTTCTTCTTTCCTTCTGCTTGCGCAGCAAGTCGAGTTTTCAGCACACTAAACTTCGCCGCAGTATAGTAGGTCGACTTCTACGTACTCAGGCACTAATGAATGATTACGTAAAAATAAAAGACAAATAAACAAAAAGAAGCAAGCAGGTTCACGGTACGACTCTAGGTTGTACAGTAGGCCATAAATTAGAACAAAATGGAGGTCAAGCATACAGTGTTCGAAAGGAAGAATAAGTAATAATAAACGACGAGGAGACATCTCCATCTTGAGCGCGAACACCTCCGAAACATGAATACAGAAGAAATAGAAAGCTCGCTGATTGGCTCACGTATTACTTACTCGGTCTCGTGGCCCTCCGAACAACAATAATAGATGGGGCGAGCAGTCGTACTGACGTGGTGCGCACGTAGAGTCAAACGCGCACTTCGCCGAACGCGCGTTTCATTTTTCACTACAAGGAATTAACCTCACGTTTTCACCGAACCCGAATCGTGTTGTTCAGTTTTACTTCTTGCTTGCTTTCCCAACCGTTTGCAGCAGCTTCTTGTGCTGCTAACTTGTTGGTGGTGAGGGTACTGATGGCGAGGAGTTGTTGATAGCCGGGGAGTCTGATGACACATGCGGTAAATTGGTTTCACTGTGTGCGGTCTTTTTGTATACGCCGCGGTGGAGCCGTGGTGCTCGGCTGCTGACCCGAAGGTCGCGGGTTCGATCCCGGCCTCGGCGGTCGCATTTCGATGGGGGCGAAATGCTAGAGGCCCGTGTACTGTGCGATGTCAGTGAGGGTTAAAGAACACTAGATGGTCGAAATTTCCGAAGTTCACCTCCACTATACGGCGTCTCTCATAACCATATCTTGGTTCTGGGACGTAAAACCCCAGATGCTATTATGCGAGCGTTTTTTTTTTTCTGCGGCGGCCTGCGTGGGGATGCACCGGTTCCACGAGAACACGTTTGTGATTTTGTTGTTCAAGCATATATACATTATGTCCCGCATAGATATAAGCGTTACTCGCGTAACGCATTGCGTAACGCGCCAACGAGCTCTGGGAGAGAGCCTTGGCCAGCTCTAACCTCTACGATCATCTAAGTCTGGTCTCGTGGGCTCAGGACGCGGCCCGAGCTCAAGGTATACGCAGCTAAGAACGTTCCTCCAAAGCCCCATTCGCAAGATATGAAATTAAGGCAGCTTAGCACTAGTGCTGCCAAGCCTGAAGGAAGTGCGGAGCCAGGCAGCCTTCTTTGTTTCTCTTCGGTTTTCTCTTTCTCTCCTCCTCTCTTTGTTTCTTGTTCTCTTTCCCAGTGTTTTCTGTGTTCTTTTCTCTTCATTTCTATTTTCCTTCCTATTTTCCCCTTTCTTTCTCTCTCTTTCTATTTCTCGCTTGCTTCCACTCATTTTCTATTTTTACACGTGGCTTTACCTGCCTTACGCCAAGCGACGACGACAGCATATGACAGCCCGGGCCCCCAAAAGTGTTCCACACTTGATATCATCATCAAGGCGCTCGAAGAACAAGATGAAGAAGACTCCTCCTTGGCGCGAGCGCGCTCTCAATATGCTACAGATGCTATACGTGGCTTTGCCTGCGTTACGTCAAGCGATGACAGCATAAGACAGCATATACGACAGTCCGGGGGCCCCAAAAGTGCTCCGCACTTAAGAATGTTTATATTATACATACATCTACATTCGGGTACACACTCAAAAAAGTCCGTACAGGCCCCGCCCAGAACACCGAAGCGCGGCAGCTGATTGGCTCCGCGACTAAATAAATAGTCCCGACGCTCGCGCACGCGGCAGCGTTCTCCGAAGGCGGGGTCACCGGCCGTCCGGCTTATGACGTCAGTCTAGAGTGAGCGCCCATTGGTGAAAGCTCGCGTGCCTCCGCATTTGAGGCGGAAATGCCGCGGACTTCTAAAGTTTTAATCCGACTATTAAGAACAGCACACGTATTTCTTTTTTTCGTTTTTGTCATGTTTATTTTGATATTGTCCAGTGCATTCATGAGTGCATATACGTAGTTTAGTTTGTTCTGTGTCTATTTGTTCTACTGCTCTGTTTGTAAAATATTCTTCTAATGTTTTTGTTCATTTTTCCTGCTTACACTGTAGCTTACACGGTCGCTTTTCTTGTGCTTGCCACTTGCCTGCCCTGTATTAAATCAATACAATATCGCTAGGAGGTCCCCCCTGACAGTGTTTACTTCGGGACCTCCTTCTGTAATACCTATGAACCATGTCACTTGTATTTTCAAGATCGGTACTTTAAACTTGAAACTTCAATCAATCAATCAATCAATCAATCAATCAATCAATCAATCAATCAATCAATCAATCAATCAATCAATCAATCAATCAATCAATCAATCAATCAATCAATTTCTTAAGAGGTTGAATTTCGAAATTACTGTCATGTACGGGGGCCTCAGGCACTCTCTCAAGTGGTTTTATAACCGCTTTTCGCCTGAGGGACCCCCCCCAACTGGTTGAAAAAGACTTGTTGGAAAATAAAGATTTGATTTGATTTGATTTGATTTGATTTGAATACGGTATGCACTCCTGGGGTCGTGTCACGGAGGGATGGCGATATAATACAGGATACATCAGTGTGTGCATCCGTCCGTACTTACGTGCGTTTTCTACTGGCAGCGAGTGTTGGGATCACGTGAGAGCAAGCAGTTTATTTTAGTCGACTCTCCCTTTTTATCTCTGCTGGTGCCGCCGCCGCACGCGGTGGCGGCCGGTCACGTTTCGAAGCAAAACCGTGGCAGCGTGCAGCAGCAGCTGCTATTAATAACGAATCCTCGTCCAATTCTTCTAGCTCATGCGCCCGCTGATCCCGGATCGTGAAGAGATGTAGTGGAGGTCAATTCCGGAGTCAGGCCTGGGCAGTGGCAGAGGAAGTGAGAACGACAAAGTTTCGCTATTTGGTATAGGGATCAGGGGTGGATCGAGCCACTCATTTTAAGGGGGGAGGGGGGGGGGGCGCTCTCTTGAAGTAACACCGTCGAGGGGGGGCGGGATCATGACTTTTTTGTTTTTACTAGCACAGAAACCCCATCATAGCGTAAATACTGTTAATGTGCGCTCACAATGGTCCCACTCATTTGTCCTAATTGGTGATAGGAGGGGGACGGCAAGCACTGAAGAGAGAGGGGGCGGGTGCTGACACAGGCTTTGGGGGGGGGGGGTAGATCGCCCCTACAGCCCCGCCCCTACCACCTGCCTTTGGATCCGCCCATAGGCGTGCGCAGGGTTCCCCTTCAGGGGGGGGGCGAAGGCTCGTCGCAGCGCCCCCCCTTCCCTATTTAGTCAATCTATGGGGCAGATTTTGCGCCCCCCCTTCCTAGGTGACTAGGGGGGGCGGCCGCCCCCTCTGCCCCCCCCTCGTGCGCACGCCTATGGTTCCGCCACTGATAGGGATTCACCGTGAAGCGGGGGGGGGGGGTACTCACCTTTGGCCCGTGACGCCACACAGGAGAGGATTCGTTCAGTCTAATGGCGATATATAAGTGCACACGTAAGCATCAGTGTTTGTCCTAAAATTGCGTATTTTTATTAATATCCTATTTACAAATCATACACACAAATATACAGACCACTCACGTCACACACGTTTCATTTACGTCGAGTCACTTCCAAGAAAAAAAAATCGCACATACGTCACAGCTCTAAAGCGGTCACATTTGCAAACAAAATCAATAGCATGCGATAGTTTGGAAAGCGCATGCGCGAAACATTCACGAACAAACCAAGGAAAGAAATACAGAGAAAAAGGACATGTAGGAACAGAAAGAGTTTCTACAATTTTTTTAACACGAAAGTCTTTTATGCCAGGGGCCCACCAAGACTTTAGTGACGTATTTCCGTCACGGATATGACGTTGATAAAATGGACGCCACCAAATAAGAAAAAAACATTTTTTTTGTGAACACTTGGTTCCCACTTATTATATCGTGTTAGAGTTCACACTTTGAACGTTCTCTTCGACATTAAACAGCGACCAGACGAATCACACCATGTGCACGAAAGTAGAGAGTTTCAGTGAACCTTTTGTAATAAATACGACATGAAAGTCTACGACACTTCATGTACACTAATAGCTCGCCCATCCATTACATCGTTTTTTTCACAAGGTTCGCGTTTAAGTGCACTCTTGGCAACCAAGGTGTCGTCGGAGAAACCACGAATAATGCGGATTAAAGTTAGGGAGCTTTAGAAACACGGACATCATGCGGAGGCTTAGCGTATACTCATTAGAGATGCAGTTGCACCGCGCATGCGTATAGACCCGAACTTTCTATGTATTACTTTGTAGCCGCGAGGTCGATAGACTACGTTAAGCGGAGACCCAATTGTTCCAAAAACTCCCTAATCTAGGCCTAACGTTTTTAAGCCACTAGTGGTACCAATCTTTTTTTTTTTTGTAGAATATTTCGTGTTTTTGCGTTTTGCAGTCTTCTGTGCACGCGCTAACGTGGCCGTCTGGCATGCACAGCAAGAACAGCGCATGCGCACTCGGCTGTCTTTTGAAATCTGATTGACCACTCAGCACTCTATAAAGTTTTAACGCTGCAGGTGCTGCGGAAGGGTGGATCATACAGAGTGCTAATCGAATTCTGCTAAGTCATGATCATGCTACAATCTATTCTGCGAATTTGGCGCGTCGTGGAAATGACGACTTTGTGAAAACAACACACATTTCATTTTCCTCATTCGATGTAGCTCCACATTCTGTAACCTTCGAAATCAATGTTAACAGGGTAATAAATAACCGCAGCATTCGAAACAACGTCTGATCAACAAAAAAGTGTGTTAGCAAACATGGAATATTTTACTAGTACATTGCACAGAACTAAACAGTTTTGCAGCCGCCACTAAAAACCCTCTTGAAGCGCTTCAGCCCCGTCGTAGCGCCAAACGACTCCCATGAAACTTCACCATTCCGCTAAAATCGTTCTAAAATTATGTTACACTCTCTATTTAAGATATAGGTATATGTATCCATAAGCAGGCCTACACGCGTTATCTATAGATAGGTCCCTGTCAAGAAGCTCGCAAGACGGACATATAGATAAACACATTATCTCTTGCTTCTGAAAAGGACATGAAGCCTCTTTTTGTGTTCTGTTCAGACGCAAAGTGCATCGATTTCGAAAGAGTCAAAATTTCGCGTTGGGGGCAAGTTTTACAAGACCTTCCAGATTAGATTGTGTGGTGTTTCGATACATGCATAGACCACACCATTACTGCGCTGTTGGTCTGCTAAAACTCTCTAACTTTTGAATTAACGTGTAAAGCAACGAATCGTCAAAGATACGTGACTCTAAGGATTGCGTCGACCACGAATCAAAAGCCCTTCAGCGGCGACTGCAAAAATCAGCGGCGCTGATAACAGTGACAAGGAGGCGGAAGGTTATAGGAGAAAGGGAAAAAAAAGAAAAACGGCACGGACAGATAAAAAAAAGAGATAAGATACACAGACAACGCTTCGCGCTAGGACACCAATCCAGGGCTTCAAACTCAGCGAAGGGTCTAAAGCGCGAGGCAAAAAACTGATATGTCTTTCGATTTCTTGGTGTAGGGGGTGTGCGCCCCCTCCTAATCTCAACCTGCGCTATCGCGAAGGAGGTTGGGAGATAAGGGGGGCACTGGTTGATAACGCGCTACGAGAACAAGCTAAAGAAAATAAAATAAACACAACTGCGCGCGCGCTTTTAATGACGCGTCAGCGATAACAGCGATGTGTACAGCGTTCACAGCAACAACAGCAAAACAAGGTGCAGTGCGGTGCGATAACAAGAAAAAAAAATTAAGCGAGTGCATCACACTTAAGGCTGCTTCACACCGGCGACTAGCACCGGTCGCGCGACCAAGTTAGTCGCTTTGCGACTGGTCGCAAACAGTCGCAAACAGTCGCTTCTGTCGCAAAGCGACTGCTTTTGCTCAGTCGCTCGCTGAGCGACTTTTCAGTCGCGCGACTGCAGTCGCAGGACGGTTGGAACCAATCAATGAAGCCCAGAATTGACGTCAGCATTTGTTTGCAACCGGGCTCGTCGTTTTTTCTTTTCTTTTTTTATTGCGCTTCCTTGGCTCACTGATAACGATATCCGGACGTGACTTTCTGGGTTTGCGACTTCCGGTCGCTCGCATGCAGCCTCTGCCGGTGTGAACATCGGTCGCTTTCAGTCGCTTTTTTGGTCGCCAGTCGCAAATGGTCGCGCGACCGGTGCTAGTCGCCGGTGTGAATCCGCCTTTACAAAAATAAAAAATAAACAGCCTTACACGCGCGGTGACAATCGACGTTATAAGGGAGTTTTAGCACGACGTAATTTGCGCGGTAACTCCGTACGCCACGTGTGCTTTAAATCGCGCATTGCACATACACCGACACATGTATGTGTTCATCTATGGGAAGCACTGTCATCCCGTACTTGCGGCGTGCTAAAATTTTTCTAATAGGGGGTTTTAGGTCGCCGCAGCGAGCTCGCACGTGCACAACTACACCTTTATAAATGGATTCCGAAAAGTATTGTCAGAGCTTGGCGTCAATGGTAGTGAGCGTGTAAAAAAAAGTACCCATCTTTGGTGTGCTGTACATAGGTGCTCGCTCTAATGTCGCAGCGCAATTACGGTATGCTAAAACTCCTCACTTGGAGAGAAATGCAGTCAGTAGTGTTCTTATACAGGGGTGGTAGTTACTCCGCTATAGCTATACAGGGACCGGAGTGACACGAAGCTAAGGTGATTGACTGACGTGTACTGAGAATCGGAATATTGAGACTGTAAAGTGAAGGCTTTAACGCTTGGTCAGTTTTGAGCGCCAGTCTTTAAACGATAGTCGGGCTTGTCAAGCTTGGCACAAACCTTTACAGTGGATAAATCACTGTGTAGTTACTGGGCTGCTTACACAAACATGCTCACGTTTTGCAGTGGCAATACTTCTGATTTGACCACAACCAAGCTGCCCGCTGAGCAGCTTGACTGTGATCAAATAGGCGGCGAACTGCCTAATCGCTAAAACTCACCACGCCGGTGCACCCACACCGCGTCGCAGTCACTGGGATGCCTACAGGATCGCGTTCGAGCTTTTCAGTGACAGTGCTTTTCAGCGAACTTTTGGCACCCCTGCGCGCTGAGCGACAGCTTGATTATGATTGAATTGGTGCATTCAAGGCCGTTCGCTAAAACTCCCCAGACTGGTGGTGCCCTCTGGTTTTCTCAGCGACACGGTTGCCAGGCGCATGAGTGAAACTTTTCTGAACAGGTGCCGACGTTGAATGATTATCTCTATAACGTACGTCGACCTGAAAAATACGCATCTGGTGTCGCTTAGGTCAACGAAAAGTACAAGATTTAACTGACGCACTTGGCACAATGCTGTTAAGGCTGTTTGTTGATGCATCTTTCTTGCATGTGAGCGATTTTTTTTGTTTTTTGGTTCGCTGTTTGAACACAGGCTATTTGGCGGTGTTTCTACACGTCACCCGTGCAACATAACAATCAATGTTGGCACAGTACAGTAGAGATTGATTGATTCGTTTGGTTCTGGGGCTTATACGAACACGGTAGGAGTTGAGCTACACTATATATTCTACGGTAGGCTGGATATGTGGGGAAGGCTAACTATTACTAATAACTCTTATTCAAAACTCGCGCACTATTTATACAATACTTTTTTTCCGAGGGTGCACCGTTTCATAACAGTTGATCAGGCTTTCAAATAAAAAAAAGAGTGGGCTGAGGTTTTGCCAAGACGATACACACAGTGTTTCATTAGATCAACGCCTGGTCACGTGGTACCGTAGCAGCGTGGCTCCGAGCGAGCGCAGCTGCCACGCCTCTCCGCAGCGGATCACGTGGCGTGACGTCACGCATGCACTCCGGCGGCTCAAGGTCACCGCGACGCGATGAATGACCTTGGGAGATGTGGCGCAGTATAGCCTTCGCTCTAAAAATGCCTGGTTACTTGAGGCGCAGGAGCCTTAATTCTCGCCACTAGCTTATCGTGAACCTCGTAGTTAAAACAACAAAAGCGCAATATCAATATTTTTGTACGTATTTGTCAAAATGGCGGCACATACTGATAAAATATATTCTTTTTTTTACTTTAAATACTCTCAACCTCAACGCAGGAAGTTTGCATAGACTGCGATTGGTCTCGATGCTCTACGATATTTTTCAACAGCCTTCATCTTCTTAAAGAGAAGTAATGTTATTGTATAAAAATAAATTACGCGCCACTGGGTGCGACAGTTCACAAATATGCGCGAGCGCTAAACAATTTTCTTTTTTTTTTTTAAGAATAGGAGCCAGAGCAGCGGCATTAGCGCTTCAGTGGTTTCACGTCTTCGCGATAATTACATTTTCATCATTAATCTCTTGGCATTCTTCAAGAACAAGACGCCCTTCCTAGTTAAACGCAAAAACCGGCGGCCAACGTTCCTAGACATTCAGTCTAACTTGTAAAGGTTATTATGCCATGACGTGTACACTGCGTCGGTTTAGCGAAAGGACCACCGTCATGGTTTAGCAGGAACGTCGTCACTGCCGTCACAAAATATCTAGGACGTGGCGCCACGACCCAATCACTTGCATAATTTGAACGTCCAAGCTCTCAACACGTCACGCGTTTCGTCACACAAGCTCGTTAGCAATGTCATTTAACTTCACGTCCCAGTATTGCCCCAGCGGGCTGCGCGACAGTGGTTTCAGCTATAGTGACGTCGTAATCGGCGCTGCACTCCGACACTGGCAGCCTCAGATAAAGGATTACGCGGCCGTTTCGGAGTCTTATGACAAACAGCACTGTCTTCCGAGACCGACGCCCAGATGAAAGATTAAGCGGTTATTTCGGAGTCTTACAGCAATTGGTGTTGCACTCCAAGACTGGTAACCAGGCATTTAGCCGGGCATCTCGAAGTCTCGTAGCGATGCATTTGACACACTCACTGCGCATTTATCGCAACCGTCCGCCAGAGGTCAGTCAGACCGAACACCGTGACCAGATCACACGCGCGAGACCAGATGGTACCGAGCACACAGTAGAGACGGCACCTTCAACAGGTTAGCTGATGCCTGACGCTGTGGTTATCACGCACACTGCTTTCGTCGACAAGGGAGCTGTTTCAACTTCACACACACCGACAAGTGAGCTGCTGCTTTAGCTTCACACACACATTAAAAATGGCGGCACTAGGGAGACCACCACACTTGACAGTGCTGCAAGTCCCGCACGATGTTTTTCAAGCGAGCATTTTTTCCAATACTTCAACAATGCAAGGCATAAACTTTATCCACAACTTTTTTACGCTCTTAATCAGGTCCTGCTTAAAGTGATAGATATATATAGCCAGGAAATCGGACATTTGTCGTCTGGTTTTCTGGATATAGGCAGCATGTAACCAGGACCTGATTAAGAGTGTAAGAACCTGCGTCCGTAGTTCACATAATATCGATTTTACAGGACGTGTGCAGCATCAGTCGAGTGCAGTACCTTTGACAACCTGGAAACGACACGACTGTGGCTGGCACCGTTACCCAGAAGCGCCTACTAGTCACATGCTTTTAACGAGCCGGAGAGAGCAGTCCCAAGCTATACATACACTAGAAATGGTCTACATCGTTCTTTTCTCTCTCAAGTCGTCGTAGTCACGGCTTCGACGTTTTCGACTTCACGTACTCGAGACTTGTCGTTCCAGGACAACCCTAGCCGAGAAAAGCCAGCTGCTGCAGGCAACAATGGGCGATTGTCTATAAAGCGAGGTGCACTTGCAAGTAGCCAGCGCTCACTGTTTTGATGACGTCCTGCTCGCGAAGCGTCGTCCGTAGAGTGCGATCGAACGCAGTGTCACTTCCAGCAAGTAACGAATGGCTTATAGCTGCTCCTTTAGTCCACCACATGCGGTGTCCGGATCTTGAATCATGTGTACCAACTGGCCCAAGCTTCGACATCGTTGGATCTTGACTCGGGAACTGTTGAGACTCAACTTGATTGCCACACCCTGGTCACATCTTTAAAGGTCGAGCCTGGGGGCGTCGTTGCGTCGTAGATCATATGGTCGGATACAGAGAAGAACCAGAATAACGCCACCACGCTTGACTGTACCCGAATCGCCAGACTTCAGCCCTGAGAGTTGGCTTTCATGGTAGCAATGTAATGTGCGTCTATATCTCTGTACTCCAAAAAGACCGGCCGCCATCATTCCACACGGATGGTGACAGACACGTGAGAGAACCAAAGCGGCCTAAAGACCAAGCAACAACACTTGACGCACTTGACGGAACGATTTTCTAGCCCAGGTCCTTGTTGTAACCGTCACCCAGGGCGTTGTTGTAACCATCACCAGGTCCTAGTTTGGTACCGTCACAAAGTCCTTGTTTGGTACAGCCCCTCAGGTCCTTGTTCGAACCGTCGCTCAGGTCCCTGTTGGAACCGTCCCTCAGGTGCTTATAGAAACCGTCACTCAGGCCCTTAGGAACCATCACTCAATCACACGCGTCGTACACAGACACACACGTCACACACACGCGCGCATGCGCAGAAGACACCTCCTCAGATGAAGCAGCACAGCTTCTTCCATCCCGTCTTCTTTCCCTCGTCGTCCCTCGCCCCCCGCCGGTCTAGCGACATGGCGCGTCTCCGGGGAAACGGCACGAATCCGTTGCTGAACTGTCCCGTGCCGTTCCTGGAGCCCGGCGACGACCTGGAAGGGAGCAGGTTGAAGCCCTTGCCGACGAGGCCAGGGCTGTTGCGGCGCAGCGCGGCGACGATGGCCGTGTCGAAGACCTCCTTGAGGTTCTTCTGCGTCAGCGCCGAGCACTCGACGTAGGCCAGCGCCCCCATGCGGTGGGCGGCATGCCGCGCCGCGGACTCTGGCACGGGCTCCTCGCCGTAACGGGCGAGCTCGATGAGAACCTGCGCAGAGAGGTGATGGAAGATGAGGCGAGGGTTAGCTCGCGTTAAGCCTTACATGTTAGGCTTAGATACGCCTTCGTGTAAGATAGGTCGTTCTGGCGACCGGCAAACCTTAAAGGAGTCCTGACACAAAAATTTTCGCCCCGCGTTTTTTTGCTGCAATGTGTTGCTGGGGGCCTGTTAGTCATAACACGGCACATCGTTTGCTGCAGCGCGCGACAGATAATTAATTACAAGCTCCCTCATTACCGACACAGCCTCAGTTTCGGTTTGACAGAGCTCCAAAAACGACAAGCCGCCGGATGCAACTATCACCACCTAGCGAGTGAAACGCTCGGTCACGGAGCACACAGAACAGTGACGCACTTCCGCGCGGTCTGCATCGTCTGCTTGCATTCGCTTGTCACCCATGCTATTCTAGGCACTATACCCATGCTGCGTGATGTCGTCGCCGTTATCGTCCTCGCTGTCGTCGTCGGGCTCATCGTCGTCTGATGGCGACAATTTTCTTGCGACGGGGATGGAAGGAATTTACGACGGGGCGAATCACTTCAGGTTTGACCCGCTGGCGAGGAGTGCTTCGTCGGGAAGCGGCAACGATACCAGCGACGACGACCACGATGAACCTCGCGTCGGCAATGTACTATGGTAAGACCCGACACATTCGTGCAGAAATGTTCTGCAGGGCAATTCATTTAGCCAAAGTACGTTCTCTTTTTCTACGTTCAATATCCGATTGAATCACTTGATAACATTGTGATGCCCTTCAAGTTGTTGGTGCCGAAGAAAGCTAGGTAACACCACAGCACCAGACGTGAGCGATGCACAGGGTGGAGTCGGAAGAACCATGTACGCCAAGTCCGGCGCCTGTGTGGTAAAGCAATGCGCCTCGAAATGGAGCCCGCAAACGCTACTGTTCTGCACGGGGGGACCAGTCCTGATACTCCTGACGTCCACAAGCGCACACGAACTCGATCCACTTCTGCCGCCGAGGTTCGTCGCGGGGAAACGTATGCAGCGATACGCCTGATCCCGAATTCGACGTGCAGAAGGAAACGGCGCAGAAGGATTTCGGCATTGTGGCCTGTCACTGCAGCCCAGGCAGCACAGGGAAATCAAGAAGTCCTTGGGAGCAGGAAACGGGAAAGCTGTACTGTCGCCAAACACAAAACTTTCAACGCGTGCGCCGCGGCAGCGCCTCCTATCGGCCGCGGCCACACACTCGCGAGCAGCCGCCGAGCAGCCACCAACAGCGCAGTGACGAGCGCGCCAAAACAGAAATGGCGGCTACGACGTCATCATAACCTGTTGTACCGGGAAGTAGGGGGGTCACCGCGGGTCACCTCCGAGGGCGTCAATGCCGCCAGGTGCGGCCTAGAATGCTGGATCGCGCACGCGAACTTCAAAATTCATATAAAATACCTTCCAAGCTTTATTCGCTGTCGATATTTTGCAGATGGTACACGCATGTACACGGGAATCGATCCAGCAGGCTATCTCGGCCGCGAAATTTTGTGTCAGTACCCCTTTAAAGGACCACTAAAGAGAAAAAACGTTTTGCTACAAGAAGCATTCTTGTAAGACAGAACTAGAAATAAGTTTTGCCGTAAAGTGGACACAAGAGTTGAATCGTCAATTTGATTGTAGTAATGCGAACGTCGTGAATGGCGTTTTAAAATAGGGTATTTTAGAATAAAAGGGTAAAACATGGCAGGTGTGCACGCACACTTATCCCATGTCCTCTTGTAAACACTTAAACTTAAATATCGCTAAACGAGTTTTGCACATTCGGTATAGACCGTAATTCCCAATATCCGGGGTAGTGGTGTAACGGAGTTTTGACGGTGTACAAAGCAACGGTATAACAGAGCCGCAAGAGATAAAGGTAAGGACCACGCAGCGCGCAATGGAGCGAAAAAAATGATAGTTCGTAACATTAAGAGACCGAATGACGACTGACTGGGTCAGGAAACAAATAAAGCTAGCACATACCCTAGTCGACATCAAGCGAAAGAAATGGTCCTGGGCTGGCCACGTATCGCGTAGAACAGACAGCCGGTGGACAGTAAGGGCAACAGAGTGGTTACCACGGGATGGGAAACGCAGTCGGGCAAGGCAGAGGGTTCTATGGAGTGACGACATTAAGAAGTTCGCATGGATAAATGAAATCAGCTCTGAAAGCAAGCCCAGGCAATCCAGAGGACCCAGGAAAGGGCGGAGCGTCATGGCGTTTTGTCCTCTACGTGGGCGCGGCCAGCGGTTACAACGGCCCCCCATAAGGGGGTCATGTTAGTAACTCCTGAGGATCAATTAAAGTTCACCGTCTGTCTGTCTGTCTGTTCGTCGCAGAGGATACGGCAAACTGGCGATCATTGGGAGAGGAATTCGTCTTATGGTGGACATAATTAGGCTGAGAATGATGATGATGATGATTATGAGCACGAAGCGCGCTCACCTTGACGTCCGAGCGTAGGTCACACTGGGTGCCGACGAGCACGATGGGGGCGTCGGGACAGTGGCGCCTCAGCTCGGGCAGCCACTTCTGGGAGGCGTTCTGGAACGACGTGGGGCACACCACCGAGAAGCAGAGCAGCAGCACGGCCGCGTTCGGGTAGCACAGGGGCCGCAGGGAGTCGAAGTCGTCCTGCACCGGGGCAGAGAGAGAAAGAAACGACATGGGGCAGTCAGTATTTTCTTAAGACGAAAGCCTTACAGTCTCATGGGTCAAGAGGGTTTCGAGATTCCGCGAGACCTGACGATACATCGTGAGACTGACGTCGGTGTGAACACGAACGACACACAAAAAAGCTGAGTAATAAAAGGAATAAAAGTTGTAGACGAGTTCGAGACAACTTCTAGATGAGTTCTAGACGAGTTCCAGAGCAGTTCTAGAAAAGGCATAAACCAATGATATACTACTTCTAAACGAAACATATTTGTCTAAATTTGTTAAGACACGTGGTATATATTAGTGGATAATATAGTGTAAAAGCTGACGACACCTGCATTCCGGTTAGCGGACGTGACGTAAATCCCAACATGTGACTTCGACAGTACGTTACAGATACATTCTCGCGCTCAGCGAGTGTTCTTGACGGCAAAACAAACGCGTTGAAAATGAGCAACACGTCCAAAACTACGCCGACGCCGAAAATTTGCATCAGCAGCGAATAATAATACGCTTGAATACCGCTGTAATAAGAACTGTGCGTTTGTCTGGCAGAGCCACGTGCCACCAGATGGCTCCACTAACCCGCCAACTGACGCTTACGCCGCCGGTAACCCTGTTAGACATGTTGTATTCCTGTCAAGTTGTCAAATTCGGCCATGTTGATAGCTATGATTGGCCAAGAGGACCGAGAGGGCTCCTGACTGGCTATAAGTTTCACCGTTACAGAATTTGAGAATGGGCAGTTTTAGAATAGAGTACGCAAAGCTTTGCGTTAGCGATTGCGGCCACTGCGCATGCGTCATACGCTATCCTCTTGGGTACCAACGTTAGGTGACGAATAGCGTAGCATACCCAACGAACGCTAACTCTGCGTACGCTATATTCTGAATCTATCTAATATGGCGGAATTGTCCAAAATCGCGACCCAGGCACCCGGCAAACCTTATATATAAAATTGCCCGACAAACCCTCTTTGGCGTTATATCAATTTTTGTGTCGCATAAGTGTTGAAGAAGAACGGCTATTCGGGCAAGAGTTGGTCAAATTGCATGTTGAGGAGGAAAGCAAAAGAGGGACGACACGGGCGCTGTCGTCCCTCTTGCTTTCCACTCGCCTTGCCTTCCGTTACGCTTTTTCTTCAGCACCTTCGTGCTTGCGCTGCAACTCCTTTCAACATGCATAAGTGTTATGTCTGCCTTTCACATGGGTCAACCAAATCTTTGGTCGTGATCGTGAGTAAACAGATAAGTCACTTGCTGCTTGTGTAAATATGTACAGTCGCCCAAATCATTAACAATCATGCGCGAGCGGCAGTCTTTGCTGCATATCTTCGCTGACTGAATTAAGTTCCAGAAAGGGTGACGGCCATAAGCGTGCTTCAGGGTGGGGGGGGGGGGGGGCGAAGGTTCGTCGCAGCGCCCCCCCCCTCCATATTATGTCAATGTACGGGGCTGACTTGCCCCCCCCCCCCCCCCCCTTTCTTCGTGCGCACGCCTATGGTGACGGCAACTGCATGTCCACATACCACATGCCCGCAAAACAATTTTTTTGAAGCTTTGTTCCATCATGTCCATGGCGCTGACAGACAGAAAGTCGCCGCTGCGCACGATAGTTGAAAGATTTGGGCGGCTGTACAGACGCAGACGATGGCACATATGTTCGCATCCCCCCTCTTCACCCTCATATGATTCCTCTTTTGATCCCCAATGCCTCTTCAACACTCTCAAGTCCTTCAACGTCGTTGTACGGACGCAAATGCGCGAGCAGGGCCGGCAGTCTTTCCGGCATGCGTCGTCTGCCAACGTACGAGACATAACAGACGGCACCATGCTTCACAGTGTCGTGTACGGGCCTGCACATGACATCATGCGTTCTTTTCAACCACACAAAACAAACAAAGAACTCCTCCTCCGCTTTATCCAGCTCCTCAAGTAAGCCCTTCGAAACGTCGTTACACAAGGGACCATATGTTGGACCTCAGTTCCTTCCTTCAACGGACACTCAAGACGTGCGAGACCTTGGCCTTCGTTTGCTTTGGAAGACGTCGTCAGTCCTTGTACAAACGAGGCTGGCGCGACCACGCCCTCTCTATACGCTTGCCGCTCATCTATACAACAACGCTCGCATGGGTGCGCAGCTAACGGCACGGCAAACAAAAAAAGGAATAATAAAAAAAAAAAAAAGAAGGAGGAAGAGACATGATTACACTCCAGCGTACGTGTTCGAAACACCCCTGTTCCTCGTATCGTTACGCCAGACGATGATGTTATGTTGTGCGAGATGAGCAGACGATCAACTCTTGTGAGTCTTGTGTGTGAGGGTGTCGGGTGCACGTATGTCAAGGACGTATGCGCGATTTGTACGTATAGTACTACATACGCACGTTTCGAAACGTACGTCGAGGAAGAAAGTAATTACGCGCCCACGCGACGGGAAGACCTTTACGTTTTTACGACGATGTACGGCAGCACCCTTGCCGTTTCGGTGTTCTCGCTTACAAAATGAAGAAGATGATGATGATGGCCTGTATGTATGGCTCACACCCACTCTGGGGGATTAACGAATAATTTACAGATAAAAGTAATCCCATATGAATTGTATTACTAAAGAATTATAGAATAGTTAGAATAAATTAATGATGCTAATTTAGAGATTTGGTATCAAAACCGCCCTGATTCAATTAAAAATTTCCCTACAGCGGAACAGAGACGTTTTTTCGTTTTCCTTGGCCTTCGTGGTTTGATTGTCCTGTATTCCACGATTGGAATCGCGGCTAAGGAAACAGACCGAAGCCTTTGCGTCGCTTTTCTTCTGGATGAAATAAAGCCGTCATCTGTCAATGATCTTTCGGAGATGGATGGATGAATGGAGGGATGGATGGATGAATAGATGGATGGATGGATGTGTTGATGGATGAATGGAAGGATGGACGGACGGACGGACGGACGGACGGATGGATGCACGGACGGATCGCTGGCACCAGATAGATGCCAGTGCTAGCCAACGCTAGCCAGTGTTCGTAGTACGCGAGAAGTTACGGTAGGCGAATTCCGTCGGAAATCAGATACACCTATAGCGCCATAACAAAAGGTTACTAGGTGCGGCCCTAGGGAGACATCGACTTCAGAAAGAAAACATGACAGCGCATACGCGCTGAATTCCCATTGTGGTACCGAACAACTGTTGCTGAGAGATAGTGAGAGAGAAAGAGAGAGAGAGGGGGGGGCAGCGAAGCTAAGCCAGACGCACAACTGTTCTTGAAGTGGACTGCACTCTATAGGACCGCTGTACACGTCATTTCTGTCACTTCGCCCACAAAGAATAGTAATAATAGCGAAAAAAGAAAATCTCACGTTCGCAAAGTCCTCTAGAGAAACAATAGAAGAGGCGACGCGCGTGCACGGAACAAAAGATGAGCCGCATGCGCCGCGAAATAGAAGACGAATCCAAAGCCGCAAGCGGATCCATGAAGGTCGGGATCGGGTGTATACTGTTTCGTCCGCGATACGTCTGCCACGCGCAGACGAAACGCGGTTTCATTTTTTTTTTATTTTGTTATTTTCGGTCTTCCATCTTTTGTTACAGCAACACGTCACTCCTTTGTTCTCCGAATGAGAATACCGGGCGCTTTTAATATTCGCATATGCCGCCGTCAAGAATTCCACAAGCTCTATAATGCACGGCCGGACAGTTGTCATCTGCGACGCCTAGTGAAAGAGGCACCAAAAGGAAACCGATAAAATATTCTTTGAAGACTCCACTGTCGTTAATTTCACTATCATAGGTTTATCAAAGAGAATGTGAAGTTCGAAGCTTCATGTCCGTATTTGCCACCGAAATATCCTCGCATGAACGTCAGCGTTATGTCACGGATTTGAAAGTGTGTTTTGTCGAACACTGTACACATGTACTCAACAGAATTTCCTGAAACATGCTGTGTGATGCCCGTTGTCCCCTAAGAGGGCCGTGCACTTTATTGTCAGTGATTAACGGCTATGCAAGTCCAGGTAAACTGACGTCAATATCTATGACGTCACAGTGATAGGCGCGGGAACATCAAGGTGGCGCTGCTAGCCGCATAATTTATGTATGTGCTTTTGGCATGCGAAAGGTCAATTTACTAATACGACAAAAATAGTTTTTTCCTACGTTGAAGTCTGTTCAAAGTACTACACGTTCAGATATTGAAAGCGAAGCAAACCGGCAGTTATTCAAGGCGTGACTTATGTACAGGAATTATGCCTCTTGAGTTAGTCAAACGCTTTAAGTCGAATTCATTGAGTACCATGAGTCAGGCTGATGATGATGACGACGTTTTCGCGATGAACTTTGCTTATCTGGCGTGTACCACGTCTGTTGGTGTTGTCGTCAGTGCGATATAAGGCGTTCAGTTGCTTCACTCAAACACTTAATGTTGACTGGAGGAAAGTCGACGGCAGCGTTGACACTTTAAAATGAACAACTTGCTCCGGGGCACTTAATCTCATCGTCAACGCTGCACAAACAGCAGCAACGTAGCAAAGACGTATACGATAAAAAAAGTCTCCATTAACTATAACAAGCCTGTGCGACTAAAAGAGACAAGACATGCGACGAAATCGAAAACACATCTAAGACGAGATAAAATAAACTGGAAATCAGACAGAAATGAGGACAAAAAGAAGAAAGACTAGTTATTGGACTGAGATTGGATTGAGACAACATTCATGACACAGCAGCGGATAGCCAACACTAAAAGTCACGTAACTAACAATCGGTAGCCTATATATACACCCAACGCTATAGCCATTTAGCAAACAATAGCCACGAGTAGCCCAGCGCTAAGAGGTGCTGGCTAGCACGACTTAGTGTGCGAGTGTTAGTCCGTTAGTACACTACAGTCAGGCTGATGATGATGATGATGATGATGACAGTACATACCGTACGGTATCTGCTCTTACTTGGATTTACTTAGAAATGTTTATCGCACTCAGTTACGGCCAGTGGGTGGAAAGAGTATAAAGATGCATTGTCTTGAAAAAAAAAATAAATAAATAAAGGAACTACAACAAACGAACTCGAACGCAAGATCGGCAGGGCAAATAAAGGTTCGTTCCGAGTCAATCTTGCACAGCTACGTATTTTTTTTATTTACCTTTCTTTTTCGGTCAACGCTCCCACCATCCTCGCTTTTTTCTTCAATAAAAGATTGTCTTTCGGCAGTTCTGGAACATGTTTGTCCGAGTGCACACTCAATTTAGGAACAGTCAATATCGCGCTTCGCACTTTTATTAGTATGAGCGCACGGGCGTTTAATAAAGTTGTATCCATCCATCCAAGCGAGCGGAACGATTCGAACTTATGACTTTCGCCGGCGGCAGCTCTTATTTGCTCATGCTTCCTAGCTGCCACGTCCGAATTTTCTCCCATATAGTTTTCTCCCGAGAATCGCGCGCTTAATAATAGCAACGCGCGATCGAATTTTGCACCCTAAGGCGCTCGAGTCTGAAACAAAGCGAAGCTCGCGAATCGAAGTTTGAAGCAGCCGAATGGCATAAGGGAAGAAAGTTTAATCGATGAGCAAAAAAAAAGAAAAGGGGGGGGGGGGGGTTGATGCGAGTCGAAGAAGAGTTGTAGTACGGTGCGTCACACTCGTCAAATTAAGGACTCGAAACTAAACTCGAGAAAGCTTGTTGTGCGTCGTCTCTCTCGAGTTTTAATTACGTATTCCGAGAAATTACGCGTCTGATTACTTTATCGTGACGTAAGTGACGACCATCAAGAGCAGAAAGCTGTAACAAACCCCGAAAAAAAAGGGCGGCGAAAAAGAAAAGGCACTGCGACTTGAAAAAGTTCGCAGTGCCAAACAAGCAAGCAAGCAAGCAAGCAAGCAAGCAAGCAAGCAAGCAAGCAAACAAACATCCTTAGTATTGCGTAATTAGTGAACGTATCTCAAAGTCATGTCATATGTAAGTGCACAGAAAACTATCTGTACAGATTTTATCGGCGGTAATCTATGTGACCACCGTGTATGCATCGAACTCTGCCCTTAGACTCTGTTCATGTTTTGTACGCCGCGTATCGTATATGTGGTATACTAACGGATTGAAACAGGACAATTGAGGGCGAAGTAGCACAGATACTTTCCTTTCCACCGTCTTCAGTTCGGGTCATATCGGCGTAATTTCGACTCGAACGCGTAGATCAAAGCCAGCGTTATCTTTAAAGACCATATTCGTCGCGAAATGAGGTGATTATCACGAGCATTTGTGCACCTGATGTCGCATCTGACTCCATGAGTACTGTACATAATGCTTGTAATTTTTTTTTTCGTTTTCTTATTTTTTTATTCGTTCTAGTCCTCCTTGTTTTTGTGTCTTTCTTCAATACTGCTATCATGTTGACGGGATAGCCGGCTCTAACGGTGACTAACTGCCCGTGCTTTTTACAGCAGAGCTGTTGGTGGTCGAGGTTTGCCGTGTGTCGTAGATGGAAAATTATCATCATCATGAACCGGTACGCGCTCAATCACCGCTTAAACACTCAGTTCAGATGGTTAACAAGAGAAGCTGAAACGAGCGCGCCCTAACAACCATGTCTAGTACAGTACAGTATAGTATAGTATGGTATGGTATGGTATGGTATGGTATGGTATGGTATGGTATGGTATGGTATGGCTTAGCATAGCATAGTATAGTACATTATAGTATAGTAAGAGGTAATCAAGAGAGAAATTATGTGGTAAAAACCTAACAAATCAAGCCAGGACCAACTAGGTACCCACCAGCTCTGCTGCGACCCAGCCTTGCGTAACTTAGTGCAAGTTGCGAAAATGATTTTTTATAGAAGAGTAATAAATAAGCACGAAATAATGGATGAGATAAGGTTTAATAATAATAATATCTGGGGTTTAACGTCCCAAAACCACGATATGATTATGAGAGACGCCGTAGTGGAGGGCTCCGGAAATTTTGACCACCTGGGGTTCTTTAACGTGCACCTAAATCTAAGTACGGGCCTCAAACATTTTCGCCTCCATCGAAAATGCGATGAGATAAGGTTTGAAGAAAAGCACATTTGACTGCGAGCCCACCAAGATACCATTTTTAAAAAATGACAAAATTAAGCAAGCTGAAGGTACGAGCTGTTGGACAACAACAGTAAGAGCGTCTTTTTTTATACAACCAATACTTTAACGACTGATTAACGGTTTTTCTTTGACTGATGAACTAATGATGAACATTTCTTTCTACGACGAATACCCAAACCGCCATCTCAACTTTCTTTCGCTGCGAGTTTTAACGCCCCCTTTTAACCATTGTCCCAGTAAAAAAATATCAAAAACAAAGTGCGAGAAAGAAGCGCAATAATGGAAACGGAGACTCTACAGCGGCGCGGCGCTAAATATAGCCGCAGGGGGCTGCCGCGCCTGTGCGCGGAACAGTTTATTATTTGTTTATTTTTTGACCCCCCTCGGAGGCGGCTTTCGCAGAAACGCAGCTGAACGCGGCGCGTCCGCAGAAACGGAGCCCGACAACAGCCACGGCGCGTCCAGACGCGCCTCCGACATGTGCTGTTGACAGCCGTGACGTCACCAAGGGGACAAAGGAAGTGCGATAGCGCACGAAGCGACACATGAACGGTTTTTTCTACGTCTGAATGCATGTACGAATGTGCGTACAGTCGAGGACAACTTAAATACGAAGAAGTCAGGGGAACTAAACGCGTTGTTTTGTTTTTGTTACTGCCAATGCACGTAATGTCAACACGAATTCGACTGGCACGCTAAACCATTTTTGGCAACCGGCGGCCCGAGACTAACATACGTTCAAGTTTACATATATTATATTTACGTACGTACATGCAGACATACATACATACATACATACATACATACATACATACATACATACATACATACATACATACATACATACACACAATGTATATATACATACACACAATGTATGCATGTAATAATAATAATATCTGGGGTTTAACGTCCCAAAACCACGATCTGATTATGAGAGACGCCGTAGTAAAGGGCTCCGGAAATTTCGACTACCTGGGGTTCTTTAACGTGCACCTAAATCTAGGTACACGGGTCCTCAAGCATTTTATGTATGTATGTATGTATGTATGTATGTATGTATGTATGTATGTATGTATGTATGTATGTATGTATGTATGTATGTATGTATGTATGTATGTATGTATGTATGTATGTATGTAGACGTATGCATGTACGTACGTAAATATAGTATACGTAAACTTGAACGCATGTTAGTCTTCGGAAGTCCGACAACAGCGAATACAAGAGCTGTACGCGCGTTAAGCTGTACCACAAATTCTGGCGAAGAGACCACCACTTCGTGAACGCGGCTTGAACTGCCACGTCACTCACTTGCTCAAGGCCTGAATGAGAGAGAAAGCTTACGCCTGTGGGGTTGTGGTGATGATGAGGATTGTATGTACACACACTATGGATGTATGAGAGGAAAGGCCTCGACTGGGGCTCTTCTCAGGTACATACACCTCTAATGGCTCCGATTGAGACATCATTTCTCGTCGTCCCAAGCAGGCTTAAAAAAAGTCCCACCTGCTTCCATCGTTAAACTCACGACGGTGTGCATTAAGCCCTTACCGGCCAGGAATCTAAGCCGTCGCGTAAAGAAATCGAGAAAAGAAATGAGAGGGTATACAGTTTTAAAAAGGAACTGTTGAATCAGGACAGGGTGAGGCGTTCACATTACCGCACGAGAGGCTGGACGAAAACGAGAACTTAACGACTTATGCCGACCCTTCCCCTTTCCCCCCAACTTGTTTGTTCCTTTTTTCTTTATTTGTTTGAAGTTTAGTGGGCAACGTATACTTGGTCGGGGTATAATTTCGCGGCTGCAGTTAAACGCGTTTTCCCCCACCTACGAAATACGAAGGGGGGACACCAGAATGGAAAGGCAACCGGTAAATTGTCATCCGAACACGCCGTTAACGACACGGGTAAAGAAATAAAAGAAAGTGAAAGAGGAATAATTGCTAAGATTAGGAGAGGGCGTTTTGATAGTGGTGAATGAAGTATAAACTCTCGCTCCTTCGCGTGTATCGTGTAATGCTTCGCGAAATATCTCGTTTTAACGACCTCTAATGACTCCCAGAGACTCTCCTCCCTCGTATACGCAAATGATATATACATCCTCGTGGTTCTCGTTCTGAGCGCAAGCGGGGTTGTTGCCCGTAATTACGAGGGGGGATTGTTGCCGTAATGAAGAAGATGAAGAAAAGGGTTGGAGGGAGGCCTTAAGTTGGAGGCTAAACCATAAAGATATAGCTTTGCACCGGAAGCTGAAGAGAAGCGAAGGCGTAACTAACGAACCGAGCGAGTAATAGTTAACGTGGTTGCGAAAGATAGAAATGCGATAGCACACGGTGATTGCGGTTCAGACGAGGGTATCGATAACATCGTCTACAGTTCCGAGTTACAGAGCACAAGTGGACGACTTGGGCGTATTATAATGAATGCACGGAAGAGGTTAATCACAGTGGTAATGACTGCGGTATTACATGTTCGCACGCACTGCGGGTGGCCGATGATATGGATGATTATTGGCAGTTGGTTATTATTTATAGTACTAGGGGGATAGACGACCCCTGTTCTGCCACTAAACGGTATCTATCTATCTATCTATCTATCTATCTATCTATCTATCTATCTATCTATCTATCTATCTATCTATCTATCTATCTATCTATCTATCTATCTATCTATCTATCTATCTGTGTCTGTCTGTCTGTCTGTCCGTCTGTCTGTAAGTTGTAACAATGTTGAGATATCGAAATAAGTTCGACTTGAGAGACAGGCAATATATATATATATATATATATATATATATATATATATATATATATATATATATATATATATATATATATATATATATAAAACCCGTGGACTCCCCCCCCCCCACAAAAAAAAATAAAAAAGAAGACTGAGCCTTTTAATGACAGTCTACAAACACAGCGAATGCAAGTCCACAAACCCACAAGTTGTTTCTAGACAAGCTCTAGACAAGGCAAGCACGTCTAAAAGTCTTCTACTGACAACCTCGAGACAGCGAACGCCAGGCCACTTGCCCACAATACACCTGTGTAGGTAATCTCGAACGCGCAGGGAACCAAGAGGTCCTCAAGCCATGGTCAATCAGTTCTGCGGAAAGTCGCATGGTGGGGGGCATGGTTGGCAAACGTGGATAAGCTTTCAATCATCCGATTAAATGAATTAATTTCGTAGCTTCGTGCTTCAATATGACCAACATTTCCCTTTCACTCGTGTATGAGGTCACGTGTACACAAGCTGTCTACGGACGGTTTCAAGACCTCGATATCATAAAACGTCTACGAGACTTCTACGGTAGGTCTAGAAAAGGCTTTACGAGTGTATACGGAGGAAATAAGTGTAGAAGGAGGGACGTAACAAAAGAGGGAAACCAGGAAACAAAAGAAAAATACCAACCGAGAAACTTGAAAGGAGAGACTGCTGAGAGGGTGAGAGCAACGACCCGGTTTGTTTCGGCAGCACGGTGGGGGGATTCCCCTCTTTTCACAGGCCAGGCAACAGGGCAGCAGATGTTTCGCATATAACTACATAAACACAACTCGCCCTGTGTGGCGGCGGGCAGTGCTTGCTGCGTTGCTTTGATTCTTTCCGTCGGTGCTGACGGAAGCGCAGTGCGCGCGCAGGAGTCACAATGGAAACCGCCGTACGGTCTTCTCGTCTTGAAGGAAACTCCGGAGGAGATGAGAGTCAGATGGACGGGTAGATGAGGGGATGACATACGCTTCTGAAATTCAAGTTTTCAACAGCTCCCTCGATTCCCACGGTACATAGCTGTAGCTGGTTAACCGCACGAGATTGTGCAAGTTCCAAGGACTACGATCTCGCGAGAAGCTGTACTTCGCCCCCCTCTCCGCCCCCTTCCCTATCTCCAACCCTAACCCTTCCTGTAATACAGGTACATGCAGTATAAGTATGCATAAAACGTGGAGAACAAAGACAGCACCTGGTAACTGCTATCTAGATTTTGAGCGGCGCACTGGCTGTAATTATACTAGCACCACCAAAGTGTTAAAAGGTTTTCTAATCAAACGTGTAGAGGTTAATACGCATATTTGCTTCGCGCTTCTCTTGAACCGAGAGCTGTCTTCGTGAGGTCTTCAACAAGAAATTTCGCAATGCTTTCATCATCGAAATTATTACTGGACGTAATAATTCCGCCATGTGTTGACAGCTAGGAGCGTTGACGGTAGCTATAGGCAACGCTCCAGAACCTTGCGCAGGTTCTTGCTCCACACATCCGGGCAAGACCCCGCGCGTGCCAGACGGAAGCACAGCGAGAAGCAGACGATGCTTCGCCCTGGTATCAAGAGCAGACGATCAAAGAAAAAGAAAAAGCAGACGACAAGTGTTTCGTTGGCACAGTCTGCTCTGCACCGAATCGTCTGTCGCTATGCGCTTCAGATCCAGAAATAGTAACACCCGTCTCCTGCCTCCGTGCACCTGAAATGCGAGGACGGACATTTATTGCTGCAGTCCATTGAGCTGGGAGTGATGATAGCGCAACACGACTGAAGCTAAGGGAAAGTGCTAAGCCATCACGTGATAGCAACGTCAGAGGGCCTTGTGCGGTACAGCAAGCTACAGCAACGACAGCAGTGATTGAGGTGAGGAAAATGATGCTTATTTCTGAGGGGAGCTATTCTGGAACTGTCTGCATATTTGACATTCATTCACTGATTTATTCATTCACTTGATTATTTCATTCATTCATTCATTCATTCTCATTATTTCCAGAATAAAACAAAAACATACATTCTCAACTGAGCGCGTTCAGTTGCTGCAAAAAGCCGCAGGCCATGACGTAATCACGCAGGTGCGTTAAGCTGGAGGCCACGTTAAGCCTAATACGAGGGCTATGACAATCACAGACTCAGGGTTAATAAACGGCCTCCGAGATTCGCACGGCGGGTCTCATGAGGCTGCGTTCGACGCGCTGAGGCGCATTTCGTTCCTCTCAGCTGCGTCGAGAGTTCCTGACGCTGCGTCACGTCAAAAAAGACGTTTCGGAAGAAGAACCGGAAACAGGTGGCGCGTTGATCATAAAGCTACGGCCAATCAACGGCGGCCGGAATGGTCAGTCTATTAAACGGAAGCATCGAGAACAGCTCCCCTAGGCTCCACTAACGCCGCAAGACACGTATGAAATACGTATACCGCTCCACTGGTGCTTCCTGCACAGCCTCCGCGATCGACGTATACCTTTGACCGATAAACGATGTCAATTGATGACGTAATCGTTTCCTCAGAGGTCACGTGGTGATTTTTTTTCTTCTCGCGGACGGACGCCACAAATCTTAGCAAATGTTCTTTTTACTGCTCTGCTATGTAAAAAGGTGGCTGGGCGTTCAGCATGGGGTTAAACTTTGCCCAGGTGGCTGAATCGAGGGACAGACAGACAGACAGACAGACAGACAGACAGACAGACAGACAGACAGACGGACCAACATTTCTGCGTTGAAGTATCCCAAGAAAGACTATCGTCTTTAAAAACGATAGGAATGGCTTCACGAGAAGTTACGTCACGGGGCCAGCCTTGGCTGGCCCCGTGACGTAATATGCCATCTTCTACATAGCTCACATCTTATTTCGAGGCTGTAGCCCGCCGCCATTACAGCACGCGTCGACAGTGCTCACCGGTGCGATGTCACGTTCCTCGCGTTTTTCGTTCTGTTACTTCTTCCCTTGCAACACGAACAATGACGCGTTCGAACAGTCGGCCAAGGTACGCGCAACTTAGATCAGGTGACGAGACTGACGACAGGTACACGCGCACCTGTACCGTCTAGCGACGTGGTTGCCGAGGGGCTGCGTCCTCGGGAACGGGCAGCGATGACATTGACGAGCGTGAAATGGGATTCGAAATGGTACGCGAAGGACACATTTCGGTATCGGATTGCGCCTGTACAGGTTTGCGGTATATAGCTTTTGAATTGGAAGACGTAGGACCTTTTCGGAATAGCCTCAGGAAATGGCACTTTAATTTCAGAGAGAGCCGCGTTTGCAGTGAAACGCTTATTGTGTTGTCTCCCTTACTGGTCCCTTCAAGAATCAATCTTCTCCAAACATCTGTGTGGTTTTGTTTTCGTTTCTTAGTATTTCCCTTCTACAGCACTGTAAGTATAGTATGCGCGTTTGCACCGACTCGGCCCGACGCTTGTTCTACAGTAGTTCTTCTTGGGCTAGACATCAGTTAGACTATGTGTAGACGTATATTATTATATTGGAGCAAGAGCGGAACTTGAACGCACACACGCACGCGCGCACACACACACACACACACACACACACACACACACACACACACACACACACACACACACACACACACACACACACACACACACACACACACACACACACACACACAAACACACACACACACACACACACACACACACACACACACACACACATTCACGCACACTTACACATAAAATAAGCGCCTCACAGCGGGGCTATGGGTTGACGAACCCGCGCTGAAATAAAAACAGCGCTGAAACACTTATCTCCATAACCCGAGGAGCTCGTATGTAATAAATCCGAGGTAATGTTTTTTCTCCGCGTATATTGCGAAGCACGGGCATATTACACCGCTAATATTTTGCTACACGCCTTGACGTCGACGTAAGACTCCTTCACGAGGCCATTGGCCCGTGCGTTCAAAGAACCAAACCCAGCGCGGTTCGTGTTCGTTCGTGTTTTGCTTTCTATACTGTATATACACCCGAACCGATCACGCTGAAGCGTGAATTTTAAAAAGCGCCCGCCCCCCACGAGACAAGAATTACACGCGTGACGAGTTTTGCAAAAAAGGCGCACGCGGTGGTTGCGTGGGAGTGTGGCATAGGGGCGCTACGCGCGGGCAGAACGCCGGCTTTTGACAGCTGGTCGTAACTTAAATGCCATAGGGCGTACCTTGTGGAAGAGAGCTTATTCTTATTCGGAGATATTAGGGAGGTAGCGGGGCAAGAAAGATGCCGAAGCACCCCCCTGGTGATGGAGGCGCGCGATATGATTGAAGGAATCAACATGAACGAAAACGCTAAAACCAAATACTGGAGCGAAAGAAAGAAAGAAAGAAAGAAAGAAAGAAAGAAAGAAAGAAAGAAAGAAAGAAAGAAAGAAAGAAAGAAAGAAAGAAAGAAAGAAAGAAAGAAAGAAAGAAAGATATTAAATGAAATGAGAGACTACATATGCGGCAAACAGAAAACGCAGACCCCTACCCAGCTGCAGAACCCTACCCAGCTGATATACATATGCGCTGACTCACGAAGTAGCGTAAAAGAAAAAAAGGAGGAAAAGGAAACGCGATTTAAAATGCGGGCATTTCTCGAAACTCCCCCTATATTACATCCTGGAAAAATCATATTTCGCGAGACCTGCTGTAAGATGCGGGAACCTGTATGAAGGAAAAACGCCGCCATTTCGGATATTTGAAAAAAGGTGCAACATTCTGGAAGTGACATGTATACGAAGAAGTGTTTGAGACAGCCGGCCGTAACTAGGCCCGAGTTCTAGGGTTGATTCGTTTTCAGCTGTACCAATGTTTTTATGAGATACAAGTCGGAAGTCCACGATGACAGGTGTCACCCAAAACTTAACCACACCGGACGCAGATAAAAAACGTCGTCTGGTTGGCTCGCTAGAGCAGACGACACGATTGCGAACGCAAATTTAGAAACGTATGCAAATGTTTCTCGCGAAAACAGAAGATACATACGGTGGCAAATGAGTATACTGTATTACGTGCGCACAGATGCCACACTGCTTGCGAGAACAGATGGTACGGTCGCGAATGACTAATATGCACAGATGACGCGTCTTCTGCATGTTCTTGAGAGCAGACGACGTAAATGCGAACGTATGCGTATATATCGTGCGCAGACGCAGAATCGTCTGCTCGTGAGAACAGACGGGGTACGGTCGCTAATGAGCACACTGTACTAAACGTGCTCATATGGCAGCGTCGTCTGCAGTTCGTGTAACAGCAGACGACGCGCGTCGTCTGCTTCTGGTGCGGCGTCAGTATACGGTGCAGCGTCACTTTGTACTTCTTCTGATAAGCTGAGAAGGGCTGTGCCCGCCACAGTGCTGCACCGATTTAGCGAGACAGCGTCGCAGCTGCGCATGGTAGTTGCACATGGGACCAGGAGATGAAACGAACAGCAAGAAGGAGAGATACATGGAATAACGAAAAAAGAACGAAAGTAGTAAAACGAGCTGAGATATTTTTGTTTTATGGCCGGGCTGCGCTTGCTTCGTGGGAAATTCAAATGACGCTTCGTCGTATTTATGCAAAGTACAGAGAGAGGGACGCGGCGGCAGCGGAGCCGGCGAACGTGACGAGCGAAATTTTTGTGAAAAAAATATAGAATAATAATAATAATAAAATACGGTTGGGAGCGTGAACGCGGCTGACGCATGTGCGGTATACTCACAAAAGCGCGAATATCGTGGGCCCCGCCACAGACAGGTGCACGCGTGGGAGTGGAAACGATTTTGCGGAGCAGAGGCGCTCGTCGGCGACATATATTATCCGCACACGCGCAGCGACGCTGTTCTAAATAGAGGTTTCGCGCGCACCACTTTTCGCTACAACCCCGCTAAAGGGCACACATTTTCTCTCGCATTGAACTGTCGAAGCAGCTATATATATATATATATAGTTCAAAAAAATATCTCAAGCACGTAGGAAAAAATTGTTCTCGGAAGGACTGACGTTTCGGCCGCGGGACCGGCCTTCGTCGGCCCGAAGGCCGGTCCCGCGGCCGAAACGTCAGTCCTTCCGAGAACAATTTTTTCCTACGTGCTTGAGATATTTTTTTGAACTGTTACTTCCGGGTCCTGTGTTATCCCTTCATTATATATATATATATATATATATATATATATATATATATATATATATATATATATATATATATATATATATACGTAGATTATGAAGAGTCTGGCATATATATATATATATATATATATATATATATATATATATATATATATATATACGTAGATTATGAAGAGTCTGGCTTCGGTTGCCGTAGAACAAAATAGGAAAAATATATATACGCTTCTAAAAAACTGTTTATTGGTGACGTTTCGATCGGAGACCGATCTTCATCAAGACAAAATTTACCAGGCGCCGATGCGTTTTTATAACATCGCCGTGCCGATCGCCGATGTTATAAAAACGCATCGGCGCCTGGTAAATTTTGTCTTGATGAAGATCGGTCTCCGATCGAAACGTCACCAATAAACAGTTTTTTAGAAGCGTATATATATTTTTCCTATATATATATATATATATATATATATATATATATATATATATATATATATATATACATACACGCACACCGAAGTGAAGGTGCACGTACGTACCAAAACAAAAACAATAAAAAAGTACATTTATCCGACGTTTGAACCAAGGAACAGTTTAGTCTAGAAAAACATCAGTCCCTATAGTTGAAACGCCGAATAAATGGAATTTATTGTTCGTTCTTGTACGTGAGGATGCACTTTCTATTACTTATATATAATCACCGGTTCCCATGGAAACTCCACTATTATATATATAGCCCTGCGCTTGCGGCAAGAAAGAAGACAACAGAATTATGCATATGCTATGTAAAGAAGATAGAAAGGACAAAGAAGAACTCGCTTGCGCGCGGTATTAAAAAGACCGACCTGTTGCTGTTCTCTCGATCTGGTCGTTAAGACCTCTGCTTTATCGTCGCGACAATATATATATACGCTTCTTCTCACTTTTTCTTTTTTTCTCTCTTTCTCTCGGCACGGCGATGTTATAAAAACACTCGGCGCCTGGTAAATTTTGTCTTGATGAAGATCGGTCTCCGATCGAAACGTCACCAATAAACAGTTTTTTAGAAGCGTATATATATTTTTCCTATTTTGTTCTACGGCAACCGAAGCCAGACTCTTCATAATCTACGTATATATATATATATATATATATATATATATATATATATATATATATATATATATATATATCTTAGGGGAAGCGTGGTGATAAAGATGCCGGATTAGCAGCGGGCAGGCAAATCCCCTCTCGTACGTACACACATAATCGCTGCTTTCCTGCCCAGCATAGTAAACACCCCGTGTCAGACAGACGGCGGACAGTACTATATATATGGAAGAAGGCACTCGCCACACAAGGCCTGGTAATCAGCGGGATTAATGTTCCTTCGCCGAGCGCGCGTGGATTAGCGTCTGACACCGGCTGTGCTCGTATATGCTCGCGTTTCCAGCTCCTACCCCAGGCCTGTCAATCTACTGCACATGCAGTCTGCATCCTCCGTTAACACCTTGATAAAGGGTGGTGTCTCTCGAAGCGTAAAGAAGGGAGTCCTCTTTAGACACGCCTCGGTGACGACGACGTCGAAACAACGTGATGGAGAGTATAGTACCGGGCAGCTGTCGCTGATTAAGCTGGGCCGGCGCACGTGTTCGGCTTTATGGTTAAACCACAGACACATCATCCTCATCATTATCATCAACTTGCGTCCACTGTAGCTTACAGTCGTGTCCACATAAAGCAGGGGTGTCAAACTCACCTCAGCCAGTGGGCCGCAGTCACGCAATTTAGTCCCGCAAGGGCCGGGGGGGGGGGGGGGGGGGGCAGCGAGGAAGGTAAGAGCGGGGGGGGGGGGGGGGGGGGGTTAACTGTAAAAAAACGTTGCCATTAAAACAAAAAAAACCTTTTGAATACCTCCTATACAGGTCATTTCTGAAGGAGATTTGGTTGTAGGATTTCAAAAACTGTCGATACCGATCTCCAAAATGACAATCTGGACGGACACCGATTCTGAAATATATTTTGCTTCACGGTTATATTTCACGACATGGTGAGCACATGGGGTGCCTCGCGAAAACAATGCTTTGGAACAGTCACGCCTGTGCAGCTCACGAACATACCTATTAAGAAAAATTAAAAAAAAATATGTCGGGCGAATACACTCATGGGAGGGCCGCGTGTTTGAGACCCCTGACATAAAGGAACTACGGTCTGCTTTAAAGAAACACTAAAGGGCAAAACGATTTTTTCGCGTATTAGTTAAGTGCAATTTCACAATCCCGAAAACACCACTCTTACCGCGACACGACGCTTGGTAAGCGAGAAAACACGCGAAAAGAGAATGCGGGTGGAGACGCCACCTTGAGATTTCCGCACCAAAAACCGTGACGTCATAGATTCTGAAGGCGTCTACTGAGTCCTACCTAGTTTCTAATCGATAAAAGTGAGGTGCATTGTCATCTGTAGGTGCCATAGATAGCATACGAAGTTTCAGAAAATTTCATCGAACCAATGTCGCGAAAATTCGAAAAAATGAATTTGTGATTTCTGACGTCACGCGCGCAGATAACGGCGCCAAATTTAAAAATAAAACTTCAACCTTGATTTTATCCGCTAATAATGAACTTATGATAGTGGAACATATGGCATTAGAGTTCTCAGAGTGCAGTTTGTCCATCTAAACCAAGTCATTGTTTCGCTTTAGTGTCCCTTTAATGAAACACTAGGCTAGTCGTTAGCAGCGGCGGTGTGTGAGGACCTGCCGTGTGCTGTGCGATGTCAGTGCACGTTAAAGAACGCCAGACGAACTCAAGGAGCGTACGCTAGTCTCCCGTACACTTCTATCTTGTTGTGTCCTGTATCTAGGCGTAGTTTTAGGTTTTCCAAGTTTTTCAACACCAAATGGTCGAAATTTCCGAAGCCCTGCCCTAACGGCATCCTTCATGATCATACTGTGGTTTCCGGACGTAAAAATCCCCGAAATTATTACTATTAGCAGTTAGAACCGTTGCACAAACGTCGAACGAAATCGCTTTCGACAGCCAAGAGAAAGACAGCGGTGGGACACCAATCGAGTGCCCAAGCGTTGACAGTTGAGCTTGTCGGTACGCTCTTAATCAGAGGTCCCGCTTAAAGTGCTGGATATAGACAGGAAACCGGACACTTCTCGTCTTGTTTCCTGGATATAGCCAGCATTTAACCAGGACCTGATTAAGAGTGATACACTTCACTGTTAATAAGGAGAAGCGCTGGGCGGCGGGACAAAAACACTGCGCCTGCGTGTTTTTGACCCGTGACCCATATCGCTTCCCTGTATTAACTCAATCGACATTCCACAAGGTATTGTGAAATTCATATTATATGAATTTATTGAATTTCATTGCACTTATATGTACTTATTTGCCCTGTAGCTCAGTAGTAACTACAACTATTAATTAAAGAACGGACCCCTGCAGCAGCCCTTGGATGAACTCTGGGGTGCCACCCGTATAATAACAACAACCGGCCATTACATGCATGATAGATCATATAAACTGATTGATTGAACTGCTTGATTGATATTGCGCACGACAGTCAGTCTCCGATGACGGAAGTACAGAGCTGAGTCGACAGAGTCAGTGCTGGGCTCATCGGTTTATGTATGGCCCACTGCATAATGCATAACATGTAGGCACGTCTCGTAAGCCGTACGCATATTAGCGGGCAGCTAATACGGTGCGGAGAAAGTTTTTTGACGTCAAAATAAGAGGCGCCTATGATCGAGGAGCCTGCAGCAACGGGCTATACTCAACCGCAGTGCCTGTTAGTCCAGAGAAGGTGTACCCGAGATAGCGTTCATACGACGCACATGCAATATGCAAATGCTGAAAAGAAGGAAAAAGGATCAGTCAACGAAAGTCCTGTATATGTATGTGCATATACCTGTATAAGAGGAGAGAATTCATAAGCATACGCATGAAGTGAAAACGAGACAGTGAAAATAAAAGTGAAGAAAGAAAAGGACTTGATCGAGAAGAATCGAAAGTGAAAACGTATACGTACACGCGGGGGGTTGACAGCGATAGCTCGTGCGCGTTCATAATATGCAAATGAGGAAGATAGAGTGTGTGTGACGGAATGAAAAGAAGGCCGCCTCAAACTTGAAGAACGCGCGGTGAGTATCGTATACATACCCGACTGCATGCTGAGACAGGGTTCCCGATCGCCCAAAACTTGTCCGCTTACTGCAACCCCCCCCCCCCCCCTCCAACTTTGCGTTTTCGCTCACCGAAACTGAATCTATACGTCAACCACTAAATCAAAAACGACACATAAAGAAACAACAACCAACCAAACTTTCATCTTTCCTTCGACAAACTGTCGGAGCGTCCCGGTGAGTTTCGCTTTTCAAAGAGCACGCCGCCGCCCAAAGAAACATGCCTCGCCGGATCGGAACGGCTAAGCGATCGCTTATACGAGACGTCGTGTAGATGGCTTGTACAAGACGTCGCGTAGAAGTCGCCGGACGGCACGCTATAGGAGCTCTCTGAGCAGAAGAAAGAAGCGTGCTTAGTAAGCGACGTGACTGTGGCGCGGCTATACGAGAAAATGGACGAGCTGCAGGTTCGCGTGACCGGCAAAAAGCGCGTATGTTCCAGAGAAAGCGGGTATTCGCCAAGTAGCTCCTATAGCATAGCATAGTGATGTATAGTGTAGTATAAGCATTGGTGTAGGAAAGGAAGTGAGTGCGATGACTGATGTTAGGCCGAGGAGGAGGGAAAGGAGGATGAGAGAGGGTAAAGCATAGCATAACCATGCGCAGCATGTAACATGTCAAGAGATGGGAAAGAGAAGTGAGGGTTAGGAAGCGGTGAAGGAGGAGAGATAGGAAAAGAAAGATGAAAGGAAGAAGAAGAAGAAAGAAGATGTAGAAAAAGATAAAGATAGAAAGATACATGGAATAAAGAAAAAGATGATGAAAGAACTCAAGCTGCGTTAGCCAGGTGATGGCTCTTGCTTGCCTGCTCAGCTGTTACGTCAGATTTCGCAGGCGTTGGACTTGCTTTAATTTTATACGTAAGAAAATGGAGAGGTGGGAAGGATTTTCGGAAAGGTAGCGAGGATTTGCGAATCGATGTCATGTCGCTTTGGTCCGGCGAAAAATCGGCGAACAGCGAAAAATTTCCCATGGATCAGCGGGTGGTAATCAGCGCATGCGCCATTCCTTAGCTTCCTGCCTTTGCAAGGAACGAACTGCAATAAGGTTCTAACTTAGGCTGGTTGACGCATACTAGAAGAACTGGGTAACACAGAACTTTCCAGTCCTCACGCTGTTACCAAGTTCTGGTTCGCCAGGAATCGTGGTTTTAATAAATGATTTATCTTTCTCCGTGTTCAAAGAAAGCGATGCATAGAAACTTTAATTCCATGCAAAACAACACCGACCTCTGAAACGCGAGCATTTGAGCGCAGTATGTCTCGCTAATAGGCAACGGGTATTCGGGTAGATAAAATTTATGCTCTCAAACCAGAACTTGAGTAAGAATTTATCAATAACACTTATCGATAACGCTTGTACTAACGAAAATTGAAGTTTCTGGGACATACTCGGGCTCTTTCCAAAAGTTGCCGACGGCGATGCTATGACAGCACGTGTTCTTTTCTTTTCTTTTCTTTTTGCGGGGTATTCTGCGCGGTCAAGTTGTTGAAGTTAAATAACTATACAACGCGACCCAAGCATGTACAGTCCGTGATAACTCGATGTGTGTGCATGCATTCTAAAGCACTCGGGGGCCACACAGCGAGATGTGTGCACGCCTCAATCTCGTACAGTGCCCCAGCCTCGGGGATAACGTATACACGAATGGTAAGGTTGTTACATTTTGGCACGTGCGGCGCAATGAAGGCAGCATCGGCGCCCCTCGCGTACTGCAGTAAAGAAAGAAAGAAAGAAAGAAAGAAAGAAAGAAAGAAAGAAAGAAAGAAAGAAAGAAAGAAAGAAAAAAAAAAGAAAGAAAGAAAGAAAGAAAGAAAGAAAGAAAGAAAGAAAGAAAGAAAGAAAGAAAGAAAGAAAGAAAGAAAGAAAGAAAGAAAGAAAGAAAGAAGCTTCAGACGGGCCGCACAACTCCGGTATCCGGTGCGATGCCCTTGCTCGCCTCTTGATACATCGTATAAGGGGGCAGCTCTTAAGATCAGCCGGGAAGAAAGAATAGCAGACGACGCCGCACAACAAGCAGACGACCACAAGAACAGAAGACGTAACACAACACAAACAGCAGACGACAAAGTAAAGTAGAACGGAAAGACGGAACAGATCACGCAATATTATAGATAGCAGACGAGGAAGCAGAAGATGAACAGAAGTATAACAGAGGCAGACGACGAAGGGAAACAGAAGACTAACAGAAGATGAAGAGCAGGCTGATAGACGTGCGAGGCGAATCGCGGTCGCCCTTGAAAAGAATAAAGAGGCGAAGGTCATGGAGGGCGCTCTTCTTCATCGCGTACTTTGAGAGAGAGAGAAAAAAGAAAGAGAAACATGAGAGGCGGCGGCTTGGAACGCGGCGCTGTCTGAAGTAGGCTGTGTACGGAGTCGAGCGTGGCAGAGTCTTGAGAGTCCAGGCATTATTCTGCACGTGCATCCTCGATGAGGAACACCTAAGAGCAGACGACACGGCTACGTTTGGACAACGGCTTTTCGCTAAAACCATGTCCTCCGAGATCCCCCGAGTCTGTATAGATCACGGAGGCCTTGCTCATAGGCGTGCGAAGGGTTCCCCTTCAAGGGGGGGGGGGGGGGGTTCGTAGCAGCGTCCCCTCCCTATTAAGTCAATGTATGGGTCAGAGTTTGCGCCCCCCCTCCCTAGATATCAATGTATGAGGCAGACTTTGCGCCCCTCTTCTCAGGAGAACGGGGGGGGGGGGGGGCTGCCCCCCTTGCTTACAACCAGGCCTTGCTTACAACGCCTATGGCCTTGCTTACAACCAGGCCAAATTTGACCGCAAGCTTAACTAAATGTCAACGTTGTACCACAAGGAGTGTTATGATATAGCAAACTTGATGGTAGCGGTACAATGCCTGGCGGAACAACCTTTTGCTTCCTGTCTGAACGAAGGGGTCTGTCTCCCGCTATCCATTTTGCAGCTACGGACGTAACTTAAACGTCATCAGCTTCATGTATTTCTTTTTTTTTGTTTCGTTTACATGAAACCGGAGGGAAAGAACACAAGAAAGAGGGGAAGGAAGAACGACGAAGGAATGAAAAACTAAATTGCGTCGCGGCTCTCGGAGTTTGGCGGAGAGCACGTGATCGCAGAAGGCTTAGCAGAAGAAGAAGAGGAAGCAGCGCGAGACAGAAGAAGCAGCAGACTACAAAATGTTGCTACTTTTTATTTGTTCTGCTGCTAGCTGTTCTGTTTCCAGCGTTTATGTCTGCTTCGCCTTTTGGCAAAGCTTCTTCTGCAACTTCTGGTTCTGGGGTGCAATTCTGGACACTGTCAATTGCCGCCATTGGTCAAGTCTGCTTGGCCCGGAGGGCTGCTACAGCCTCTCTGATTGACTTAAAATGCCGCCATTACAAAATCTAACAACACTGCAGAATTTGACAGTGTCCAGAGCAGCACCACCCCGGAACCAGAAGTAGCAGAAGCAGAAGGCGAAACAGACGTAACAGGAGGAAGCCGAACAGGTTGAAGCAGACGAAATCAGAAATAACAAAAAGACAGAAGTATAGATGAATGAGAGAGGAGGAGACGAATGAAGAGTAAAAAGAAGAAGGGGAAGACTCAGAGGAGGAAGAGGTGTATAGCATACGTAATAGCAACGCATCGTTCCTGCTTGTCATACCCCCCCTCCGAACAACGTGCCGAGAAAAGAAAAGAGCCTAGACGCAAACACACAATAAAGATGGCGGCGCAACAGCGCTCACGCATGCGCTCGCGCACACACCTGCAGCGCCTGCGCTTACCGAGACCGACCCCAAGCCGGATAATCGAGAACAAAGAGCGACGCCGCGCGCCGAAGCGTCGGCGCGTCTTCAGTAGGAGAGGGTGGGTGAGTGGGTGGTGGTGTAAAAAGAGCAAAATTGAGGGCGCCATCGCTATGCGTTACATAAGACCCCCATCATCATCTATACCTCTCTCTCTCAACAGCTACTCCCTCTCCGTACAGCCTACTCCTGTAGTGACGGGTCGGAAGCGGCATGGCAGGAATGGTTGTGAAGCGGATAGAAAGAAAAGAGAGAGAGGGAGAAATGAAAGAAGGAATGTATCAAGATTCCATAACCTGCCCGGGCCCCCTCTGCACACATACCGAATGCTTCAATGGGTCGCCAGAACGTGGTGAGAATTACTATATGACACTTTGTCTCACAGAGATAGATAGATAGATAGATAGATAGATAGATAGATAGATAGATAGATAGACGAAACGAAACTAACGAGTGAGTGAAAGAATGAAGAACGGATGGATGGCGTCAAGCCAGCTTGCAAGAGAAAGACCGAAGGCAAACGAACGGTTATTCAACAACAGACTGAGGAAGAAGAAAGAGATACAATATATATATATATATATATATATATATATATATATATATATATATATATATATATATATATATATATATATATATGAGATTTGTATCTATAGAGGGGAACTACAGATCAAAAATGAAGAAAGCCCCCAGACGTCAACCTATCCAGCAGGAAAATGAAAGAACAGAAGAGACGAAAGAAGCAAGACAAACAAAGAATGACTGAGAGATATGAAAGCTGGAACGTGAGGCCAATAGAAAGAACTAAAGAAAAAGAAAGATGAAAGGAAGGAATCGAAGAAGGAGTCAAGTTAGCTTCTAAAGGTGAGGCAAAACGGAAGTAAGAAGAGTAAGATGGAAGTGCCGAGAAATAAAAGACAGAAAGAAAAAAAGAAAGAATCAAGGAAAGACGTTAACGTGGCGGCCAAGCGTTAAAGTGCGCGTGGGAAAAAAGAGGCTAAAGAGCGAAGGCGGGTTGAGAGCACCACTGTTGCAGTAGTACCGGATAGCTCGCATAGGCGGCGGCGTCGGCGGCGTCTCGGGCACTCGCACGCACCCACCATGCGCTGTACGTAGTAGTACGTACAAGCGCGCGCATTGAGAGCAACAAAAAAGAGAGGCAAAGAGTTGCAGAGCGGACGGCGTGCACGGTGCATCACGAAGGAACGCGCGATGCCCTAGCATTATGTAAGAGGGGCGGCGGCACGTCGACGACTACTCCGGGGTGGGTGGATGATGGGCACGACTTAGGGGGAGGGAGGGGGGGGCTTCGATGATCGTACCCTTCCCTAGCCACCCCCCCCCCCCTTTTTTTTTTCTATCCCCCGTCCAACCCACCTCACCCAACGATTCTACAAGTCCGACAGGAGGGTACCTCCTTATGGTTTGTTGCTTGTGTCCAGCTGCCCGGCGCTCTTGGCTAAGTTACCGTACAGTCAAAATACAAGGCACCTACAACGCAAGAACACTCAGACCTTCTATAAGAGGTGTACCTCGTGAAATGCCAGGGGAGGGGGGATGGTACGGAGCCGAAGGAAAGGGCAGGAAAAGGTCGACGCCTCTGAAGAGTGCCTTCGATGTCTTTGTTGCTATTGTTTTTACTTTTCCTAGCTCCAGAAGATACGATATCGTTCGTACAAAGCGGAAAACGTAAACGACTAATGGAGCAAATCTCAGGACACAGATTCCGGGAAGGAGGCCAGCCAGTTCGAACATTTCTCCTTGTTCCGAAGCGGTGAAAGTGTTGCGCAGTCGTGGTGGCATTCGCTCTTCGCACTTTCGAAATGGTGGGTCCCACTCAAAGCACTTGGGAGCTGGAGGACAAAGACACCGTTTCGATCCACGTCGTGCTCCTCTCGTGACGGCGTTTTGCGATATTCAGCGCGGGCTGATGTTACGGCCATTTAGGTGACGCCATCCTCGTCGCCGTCGCCGTTAGTGCATAGTTTCGTGTTCTCTGCATGTCCTCTTGTCGCGAGATTTATGTAATGCGTGTACGCCTACCTACATACTTTGAGCGCCCGTGTTACTCAAATCATTGCTTAGTTTCTTATATTGGTATCCATAGTGTAACACCACAGGTGCTTCCCCGATGTCTGTAACTGGACACATTTATATAATGTACCATGACAAACATTATTAGTGTTATGCTAACCAGTTCCTGTGCAACTTTTCTTTTTGTATGTCGTCCCACTCTTTATTTTTGTTGGCATTTTTCTTACTTCATTTGGTGGTCGCATTGCATTTACCTCTTTGTCGCTTTATTCGCGATCCAGTGCTAGGGTTTCAGTTTCGCTCTTCGGAGCGCAAACTAGACAGATGATTATTTTAATTAGTATTTACTTGAGGCCACATCACTCGCACCACCCTCGGCATATACAATAGCTACACAAACGTGTGTGTGTACGGGAAAGTCGCCTATCTGAAACACTCGGGAAGTTTCTTGACGTCACAAAAACGAATAAGCGCTATTGGGCGTAGCATTTATGCAAATTTTCCGTGGAAAGAACAGCAATGGCTGAGGGCGGAGGTTACAATAAGGCCCGTATTCACAAACCAACCTCGGCCTTACCTCACGTTTTCCTCAAGTGTCTGTACCCTCTGCATGCGCTATAAGGCCTCAAGAATATATGGTAACAGGGTTAACGATAACAACAAGACTGGTTCATGAATACTGGTCTACTTTGTTCATCAAGCTCAATAAAGGCTTAAGAGCGATGAGGAAAACTCGAGGTAAGCATGAGGTTGGTTTGTGAATACGGGCCTTACTCTTATGTTGTAACCCTAACTTAGGTTGTAGTTCGTGAGGCACTACAGCGCCATCTCGAACTTCGACGCAATAAACTTTCCCACGGGCCCTACCCCCCAGTTGGCTTCCGCAAAGCTCCGCTGGTCAGACTCTCGAGAAACGCAAACGTGCAACACCCCCGCCGGCAGCGAATGCACTTCAGACAAAAGGACACCCGAAAGAACTCCCGCTGATCTTTTACCGAAAGGCTGCGGGCCGCGCGATACGGCGAACGGGCTCGAAAGAGAAAACACCTGCAGCTGAGGACGTTGAGGTAAGTGGAAAAGAGGGTGAGGGCTCGTCGGAACACGAACGTCGTCTACAGCGTCGGTGAAGAAAGACCCCGTGCGGCGTTTGCGGTCAGCGGAAGCGGCGAAAGCACGGAGCGACCACAGCGCCGCTCCGTGGAAAGCGGACGCGAAGGGGGCGCAGAGTGGACACACATGTGTCCAGGCCCTGCATATGCACCGCCATTGTTCCACATGTTCTTCATAGCCATAAATGTCACAGATGTGACGTCAGGGAGAAAAAAGGGGGAGCTTGCCAGCGTTCCGGCAAGTCTTCCGCGGATATGCCGAATTATCGGATATAACGAAGTAACCAAGTTGCTTTTCGCATATATGTAATATCGGCACACATCAACATCATAATTCTCAGCTTATTTTCATGTCCACTGTCGGACGAAGGGCTCTCCCTGTGATCTTCAATGTACCCTATCTTGCGCGAGTTTATTCCGTTTTATCCCGGCTAATTTCTTAATTTCGTAGCTCCATCTAACTCGCCACGGTCGCCGGCTTCTTTGTCCTGCCCTTGATGTCCATTCGGTTGCCCTAACTGACCACCGTATATGTGTCATAACGCATCACGTGGTCGGCCCAAGTCCACTTGTGTCGCTTAAATATCAGCTAAAATATAAGCTGCACACGTGTTTGTTGTCTAACGCATGCTACAGTCTCCCAATCTCTTAATGCTACGCCCACCATTTTCCGTTCCATTGCGTAGTCCCGTAACTTTTTCTCTAGCTTCTTTGTTATCCTCCAAGTTTCAGTTCTGTGTGTTAGAGCTGGAGGAACGCAATGACCCTATACTCTGTTTTTAAAGCTTACGGTCCACTCAATGAAAAGTATACTTTCACCGAGTGAACCATAAGCCGGAAAAAAAAAAAGAACCACTGATTTAAGAGTGAGCGGACGGGTTTCGCTTATTTTGCAGACCTACGAGACGCCGTACCCATGCGCTCCTTCAATGCACGCAACTTGCGCGTAAGAAACTTATTCGAACCTCTCGAACGCATACGATGGCGGCACGCCAACATTCACGCACCACCGCACACCGACGCCGCACCATCCCGTACACTTTTACTTCCTTTCTCTTCATTGTTCTGTGCAGCAGCGTGAGACGGACGTTCTAACGAAACGCGCGGTCGTACAAAGGACGAATAATCGTATGTATGTCTGTAGAGGGGCGTGGGGGGGGGGGGGGGGTGTCGATACAGACCGGTCGGTGGACACTTGACCACCACGAGCACTCTTTCGACGTTTTCTCACGAGTGTCCTCTCCGTCACGGCTTTAGCAGTCCCCCCGAAATGAACCCCACGTGCCAGCAGCAAGCGTCCTCGTCGCCATGGTAGCCATGGCAACAAATGCATGCACGCCGACAGGCAGCTGCAGCCGCTGAGATCTTGTTGCGGACTCGCTAGGGAGGGGACCGAAAGAGCCGCGCCGCTGCGACCACGTGCAGCGGGGGACCGGGGGAGGGGGCCCTGGCCCCGTTCCGGGGGTGGCGATCGGGGGGAGGGGGCGCTCGCGTGAGGAGTAGGGGGGGTACACTTTAATGCACCGCGGGGGAGTGCTTAGAAGAAGAGGGGGCACCTTCTTAGGGGGGTGTGGGTGGGGGCGGGGAGGAGTTTGTGGTTTGAGAGGTCATGGACATACGGAGAAACAGACATACAAGGAAGGAGAAGTAGCATAAAGATAGCAAAAAGAAGTAATATAAATATAATATAAACGAAAGTAGGACGAAGATCCTCAAACAGAAGACGATACAAGTTGTGTTTGAAGAAGAAAAAAAAAAGCCATTGCAGAAAGAGTGTCGCCTCACCGTCAACTCCTCTATTAACTGCCGGCGGTGCCTGGCAAAACGGAGGAGATTAACGATTTCGGCATCAAGTGTGGGAAGGGGAGCGATATGGCGATTCACGACGATGCGAAGAAGCCGCTAAGTGTTGGGCAACCATGGGTGATACTTATAAAAGGTCCGCGAAAACGGCGAGTGGTAAAAAGAAGCCGAGTCGAGCCAAGCCGCTTATTGGCTTTTCCCCGCCGTCGGGATCTTTTATTGCGATTGCGTCGTTCTACTTGCGCTATGGAAAATAAAGAACTGCGAGTATCGAATGCCGAGGATAAGAGATTAGAGAAATCACGTTGAAGAGAGTGAAAACTGAGGACACTTCGATAAAGGTCGGTGGTGCCGACTAGCTAGGCCTTCGCCATGCAGTTCTTCGAGGTATTATCTGTCTTTCCTTTGTTCTTTAAGACTGCGTACTCATGGAACGTAGTCGCTATACCTTACATATAGCGATAAACGGAGACCCCCACACTACTGGAGAGACGATAAGGGATGAAGAGAATGCAAATTGAAACAACAGTTTCGAAGTGGTCGGCGTAATTGACCGGCGACTGCAGTCTTAACAAGCTCCTGCTTAAAATACCGGATATAAAACCATATTCATGAGAACTAACAAATTAACAGTTCTGTTAGTTCTCATTAATATTATGGCTAACAAAGAAAACGAGCCCTTAAATTTACACTTCTTTCCTTCGGATGTATAACCAGGACTATAGACCAAATGTCCTCGTGTCCTGGCTACATCCGGTACTTCACACATGATCTGACTGAGAGTTAGAAGACTGTAGGATTGGGCGTGTTTGGTATAACATGACTATGAGTGCGAATCAGAGCAACCGACAGGAGGGGACAGAAGAGATGACACAGAGCGCTGATCGAGACAGTGAAAACGGCCTCGCGACACGGACGTGAAAATAACGAGACTGTGATTTTCGGGTCTCGAAGTCCATGACTCTTCGCACCATTCCAGAAACGTACCCGCCGAAACCTTACAATGTACCACGAATACACGTCGCAGCTTCCAGAAACAATTTCTGAGTGTAACATAAACAAAACTTGATTACGTCTGTCGATATTGCCTACCAAGAGCGTTCGCAACCGAGATGATGTGGCGCAAAAACGTTTCCTGCCAGTACAGAATGCGACGGCAGCGCCGTGTCGCGTCCACACGCGGCACGTACCAGTTCCAAGCATGGTCTCCGAGATTGCGAAACCTGCCGGCGTGCAATCTCGGAGGCCATGTCCCGAACTTCAATCGGTCACATTCGAGAATTCATTTCAGACAACCATTACTTCTCGAGTTACTCCATGTAGTCACGATTTCTATCCTCCACCGAGATTACTTATAGGTTCTATCTAGTTAATGTCATTATATTTATTTCAAGTGACCAGGAAAATCTTTTAGTTTTCTACTGGCTGTCCAAGAGCGCCGTCGGAACATTCTCGTGGGCAGTCTAAAAAACAACCGCAACGAAGCCGTATCAACCAAGATAACTATCAGCGTCACTTCGACTTTGTTTGCATCATAGCAGCGCTCTGATTGTCGCAAGAAAGCTAAAACTCTTCGCTTGTCGACGTGTCTGCGATCTCCGCAGGAACAGACGACACGGCGACGGCGTTCCAGACGACAACATTCGCGTTCTGTCCGCTAAGCGTTCTGTTTTTATACGCTATGGCGTGTCGTCTGCTCGTCCCGAGCATGCGCAGAATGGGGGCTAGGATTAGCTAATGGCATCTTCGCGTTCGTTTTTTTACACTTCGGCGCGTCGTCTGCTCGTCAAGCGCAAGCGCAAAATGGGGGCTAGGGTAAGCGTACATACGGTGCGTTACAACAGACGATGCGCAAGCGTGGAACAGACAGACGACAGCTTTATCCGTGGGCACCTGCAGCGTCACGTACTACATCCTCCTAACGAAAGACGGTCCCAATGCACCGAACTATAACGAGGCCTAGGAATTGGCGACGGGGAACTAAAAACAGAAAGGAATGAGGGGGCGTGATGGCGGAGCGGAGGGGGCCGACAGGAGAGGGCGACCAGTTGATTGCCCAAAATCGACGGCGTCCGGCGTGGACCTGTGTTGCTGCTTGCATGGCGGCTGGCCCACAATGCGTGCGCACTCACGGAGGACCCACGCCGGTATCATCTGTAGCTAGCCGCCGCCGCCGCAGGTGCGAGCAAGCGTTTTGGAGAAGCAGCAGCTGAATGACCTGGCCTGGCTTGGCTGGCTACCGGCTATCTCCGTCAGGTGGCGGAACGGGTAACATTGGATTAAATTTACTGTATAAGATACAGCAACTCTGTATACTGTATGTAGATATATAGTTACTGTACAGAAAGCCTTTAGGGAGCCTATACAGTATACATATAGAGTTGCTGTATGGTCTACCATAAGGGAGCCGACAGAGTATCTGTATATGTATAAAACTGCATATACAATAAATGTATAAAATAACATTATATGGCTCCTAAAGGAGCCGCCATATACGGCAACTTTCCATTGGATGTCAGCTGCGAGCCTTTTGTAAAGGCCGAGAACTTACGGAGGACAGGAAATAAATAGATAAATAAATAAATAAATAAATAAATAAATAAATAAATAAAGAAGGAAAGAAAGAAAGAAAGAAGGAAAGAAAGAAAGAAAGAAAGAAAGAAAGAAAGAAAGAAAGAAAGAAAGAAAGAAAGAAAGAAAGAAAGAAAGAAAGAAAGAAAGAAAGAAAGAAAGAAAGGAAGATGACAACGAACACTTGTTCTACGCGTCTGGCAATACTCGCGGTAATTAAAAAAATCAAGTTTTGCGTGCAGATGTTTACATATCTTCAGTGACGACGTGTGGAAAACTCTCTGCTCAACGAGATTGTATAAATGTCGCAGTATTCGCCCAGTGAAAAGAATAAAGAAAACTGTAGGAGGCGTATCCGATGGTCTGGGCTTTGAAGACGTATTCTGAAATCAACGTTTTCGGCCTGTCATGTTGACGCACCCGTTGATGCTCAAGCCCACGTCACATACAACCCTTTCAAATTGTATCGATTGTGTCCTGCGCTCCTAGCAATGCAAGTGACACTATACAGTAGCTACAGCTGTTCATGGGGGTCCACTTGATTTACGACACTTTCCCCTGCAGAAGCAACGACCGCACACGGATCCGGTCTCCTCCTCAATGAACCGCTGCATGTGATCCGGCCGCCGTCACACGATGCGAGGAATCAGTTTCGCACCGACGAACGCCGCCATAGATGTCACCCCCAAACACCCACACGCGCGTACTACGCCCTACCACCCACCCGACGCCGTTGGCGTGCAAATTACCGCGTCTCGCACTATTTGTCAAGGCAGCGGACGCGGGCACCACCCCGCACAGACGTGCAGGAAATATGGTTTTCTCCATGGATCGTCGCACCAGTTGTGGGGCGCTGCGCGCGCGCCTGTCACTCGCGGCGCATGCGCAGATATATACCTTGGCAGTCATTTGTCACGACAATTAACGACGGGGCATGCAAGCGCTGTGTATCGCAGCGAGAAACGTACAAGTGCGTACGATCAATACCCCGTAGCTTCTATATGTAATTGGGCTATAATGTACCTGTAAGAAAGCCCCCAATACACCACAAGGGTGGCATATTGGTCTGTATAACAATATACAGCATGGTATTGGTACAGCACCACAGTAGCCGAGTTGGTACAGAGTGAGTTGGTGTCGCATGACGCAGCCTATATATTGTTATAAGACTATTTCGCGCTGAAGAAACAAGAGAGGCACCTAGAAAGACGACGTGATTTTGGTGTGGGGTTGCGCTCTCCTCCACCTTGGCTTACGACACGGTGGCTTACGCTTGGGCGTGGTGTAAACATGTGGTAAATACGCCTTGTTCCCATGTGTGCCTTCAAGTAACAATATGTACATACAGTTTTTCTCCCAGTGCCAGCTTCAACCTTCTTGTGCTGCCTTCTAACGTATACAAGTATGGTATTTAAGTGTTTGTGGGGGAACACAGTTTCAGTAAAAGAATGTTTTTGTTTTTTTTTCGCGTTTGACGGCACACAACCGGTGTGGTGGCGCAAAATCAAGTATTGAAAAAAAAAAAAAAAGAGTGCTTTATTCCCTGGTAGCAGCTGCAATCAGGTCACACGTAAAGTAATTGAGGCGAATGGCTGTATCACAAGTTTTGCTGGCGTCTATACAGGTGCGCTCAGCTGTCCGCCGCTTTATATATATATATATATATATATATATATATATATATATATATATATATATATATATATATATATATATATTGCAGGTCCTCTGCTGTTCTTTCATCCCCACATTGTTTATTGTTATCTTGGCTTTCTTTTTCTTGCGCTTCTTCAGAACTTGCAGGCAGATGAATTAAGCATTCTCTCTAACGCTTATTTCCGACACGCCAACAAGTTGACCCCCTGTTGTATGTTTCTCTTTTTTTGTTTTGTTTAGATCTCGGCTAACGGAGAAAAAAAAAAAAAAAAGAATCGTCGCACTGCAAACAAGCGCGCACGCAAGCACAGTGAATGTCGTATAATGGGTTCTGCAGAGAACTGAATTCGAGGCACACGTCGGACGTTGGGAGTCGTGAGAGACAACACCAATGGACGCTACATATAATCGACAGAAAAAGAGAGAGAAAAAAAAACACAACAACAAAGAGGACACATTAATGGCCCCTGCAAATCCAAGTTCATTGCTCAGTGTTCGGAGTAGAAGCCGATGCAAGATTTGGATATGCGATTACCATGCGGGGTATAAGAAACACACACACACACACACACACACACACACACACACACACACACACACACACACACACACACACACACACACACACACACACACACACACACACGCACACGCACACACACACACAATCCTGAACTCATAAACGTGTTCAGGCATGCGTGACGTGACAAATGAACGTTAGGCGGTAGCCCGAGCATCATCGAGATTCAGAAATACGATTCTATCATTCAGAGAGTATGCATACCTCAACAGACTCACATGCAACATTCTAGAAGCTGGGACTGCGACGTGGACCTGCGATCGTAAGTAAGCGTGCGCACCATAACGCTTTGTTTAACTGTACTGATCTACGATGGTTTTGTTTATTTCGCTAAAGTCTATACGGCAGCGAGGCCTGCACACATTTATATTACATATGCTTACCGACAATAATTGTGTTCCACGTTTCGGGCGTTAACTTGTTCGCGGTGTACATTTTTCTGTTCGCGTAAGGGCATTCTTGTAGCCTGTTCATGGACAAATGTGAACACGACACGACACGATATACGCGACAGTGCACGAAAACAGACTATATACACGTGAAATGTTAAGCATGAAGACATTGCTTGTTCGGTATGCCTTGTGATTTTCGTGTGCAGAGCTTTCTGAAGCGGGTTCATAATCAAACAGGAACACGCAGGATAGTGACTGAACACGACGCGATCCAAGAATGAACACGACACGACTTACACGATAGTGCGCGAAAACAGACAACAGGTGAAACACTAGAAAGGTGTAAGCGACGCAAAGCGTCCGTATCGAGTATGACCTCTTATCAGGCGTGTAGCCAGGGGGGGGCGGGGGTGGGGGGCTAGGGGCCCCGGGCTGCCCCCCGAATTTCGGATGGAGGGGGGTGTTTTACCCAGGACAAGTAATAAAAATAGGTGTTTTTCGAGGCCTTTAACTAGCGCCCCCCCCCCCCTCCAAAAAAAAAAAAAGTTCCTGGCTAGGGGCCTGCCTCTTATGCTTCCGTATGCACTTACCTATAGACAGCCCCGGTCGTACAAATCGAAGTGCTACAGTATGTCTCGCGCCGTGAATTATACGACGGCACACGCTGCACGGTATTAAGAGCACACATGCACCACGATGTTATATAGATTTGCAAAGACGCGATACAAGAACAAAATAACTAAAAATCAGCACTGCTCCTCTCTATTTACGCAGATGGTATAGAACAATATACTTACTGCATGCAATTTGCGTTCGACTGCACAGCCTAAAAAAAAAAAAATCTAGTTCACGTTTTTTTCGTTTATCGCTTTTTTTTTCAGCAGTAGTCACGTCATTGCAGCAGGAGCAACGAGCTCGTTCTTTTCATTTCCCATCATCCTTCGCGGTCGCCCACCCGGAATAATAAGCGTAGAAGACCGGAGTTTTCCCATTATATGAATGATAGGATCGAGGAACGGGTTTTTGTTTCATATATATAAGGCCGCGGGGCAGCGACCGCGGAATACGTGAAAAATTGTTCGCGAGCACGAACTTCATTACCGTGGGAGCTGCGCAACGAACAAAGATACGAGTCCATTAAACAAACGACGACATCCGCGAAAGACTCTATTTTTATTTTCTTTGTTTACTTTTTTACCTCACGATACGTTTCTAAAATCTTTTTTTTTACTTTTTAAGAAAAGTAGGCCTCCCCATGAACTAATTCGGGGGGGGGGGGGGGGAATGTACTAGCGCTAGGCTAGTACATTACCCCCCGCCGTTTTTTACCTTCAGCCTCCTTTAAAAGCAGAGCTGCTATGCTCGATGTTTGCCGTGTGTCGTGGATAGAAACTTATCATCGCGAACCGGCACGCATTCAATCACCGCTCAAGCACTCTGTACAGATGGTTAACAAGAGAAGCTGTAACGGGTGGCCCATAACAGCCATGTATAATATATTACAGTATAGTATAGTATCATCATCATCAGCCTCACTACGCCCACTGCAGGGCAAAGGCCTCTCCCATGTACCGCCAATCAACCCGGTCCTGTGCTTTTTGTTGCCACGTTATAGCTGCAAACTTCTTAATCTCATAGTATAGTATAGTATAGTATAGTATAGTATAGTATAGTATAGTATAATGTAGTAAGGAGTGTGAAAGAGAGAAGGGAGAGGGTAAAAGCCTATAGCCATACCAGGACCAGCTAGATGCCCACCGGCTCTGCTGTGACTCAGGCTTTCGCGATTTAGTGAAAGCTGCTCTAATCCCTCTAAATGGTGCCTCTGACACGGGCC